>SSNP01000022.1:765913-1013541 GCA_006937955.1 Pachypanchax playfairii | reverse complement strand
AAAAAAAAAAAAAAAAAAAAAAAAAACAGCCATTCTTCTCATGATTCCAAATTCTCTCCAAACATTATCAACAAACTGTCTGGCTGCGCAACAGCTGACAGCCATCACTGTTCTCGTCTCTGGTCTGATGACCCCGTCCTCTGGTGGAACATGGGGAAAATTAGGTCTTATGGTTCTCAGCTTGCTGTAAGCTCCCTCCTCCTAACGCCCTCCTTCCTTATGTTTATCCTGGCTTTTCAGGGTTGCATTCCTTCCATACTCTCCCTTTATCAGGGAGAGTCAGTAAATGGCATTCCACAGATTTCTGTCCTCCATCCTTTATGCCTCTCCACCTTTACACCTCTCCACTTCCTTTTATCTTTGATCTCTCTCCTTCCTCATATTCCAAGTGTCATTCTCATGTTGCCTTTAAAATTCATTAAACTCATAATAATAACTCCAATAAGAGAATCTGGACAAACTAGTTGCAAGAAACTACCACAACACGAGACTTTAATGCCGTTTCCCATGTTTAAAATCTATGATTTAAGACATTGAGAGAGACAAGTCCAGTTTAATATCTGCCACAGTCCAACTCGAGCGCTTGACACAGATAACGCTGACACACTTCAAACCCTCTCCAGAGAGAAAAAAGGACCAAAACTACTCAGTTATTTTAGGATGACAAACGCTGTTCTATATAGAAAGTAGAGGAGGGACAAAGATGTCCCATCTGCAAAGTTTAGATTTTTGCCTTTTCTTACTGGAGCTCTAAGGATGCTGCTGTTTAATGAAACACTAAAATATATTAAACTAACAATGAGATGAACTGGTCTGAATATCCACAAGCCATGAACTGAATTCATGGTAACAGGTAGTTCCTTGAATCTATGAATTGAAGAGGAACCATGAAAATATAAACAAACCAGAAAAATAAAACATACACAAAAGAGAGGAAGGGGGCCAGTTCTAAAAGAGGATCCAGGAGACCAGATTGTGGTTACAAACAGGAAGTAAAGCAGAGGCAGAAACTTTGAGAAAAATGTCCAGGAAGAAGGAGAGAGAGGGAAAAGGGCCGAGCTACAGAGCATCCTCGGTCTCGTTTGGAAAAGCAGGTCAACCTTGACCTTTAATAAACTAACACACCCACCCATCATGCTCCCTTTCCAGCTCACAGATTCTTCGAGTTACAGTGACCAAAAGTTGTGACAACCTCAAAAGCAGCCGAGCCGTGCAGTCAAACCCTCCTCTTCCAGCTGTGGAGCGCCTATAAACCAGCTGTGCTGTGCTGACTGCTCCACTGGCAGCATTATCAATAGAAGAGAAAGTTCAATAACATGAACTGAATCCCATCACAGCACCACACCAGAACAAGCTGAACCAAATATGTTTGTCCTTGGCCGACTCCCTAAAGCTGCGGTTATTGTTTTGTTGACAGCTCGACTCCAACCGTATATAATACCAGTTCAACAAACACTCTGTCCTTTACCACTTTCATCCAGTTACATAACGTAGACTCTGCAATCAAGAAGGTGTGAGACAAACTGCTTTGATGCAGTCAGTCAAAATTCATTCTGGACTGGCACACCAGCGCTCCCTCTCCTTCCCCTCCGCTCATCTTAAAAACTGTGAAGGGCGGGGCCAAGAGAGGAGAAAGGAAATTACAAACAGGGAAAACTATTTTCCCATTTGTGAAACTTCAAGTTTTTTTTTGTGGTGCTTTCAATATATGCTTCGCAGAGCCAAAGACTGCAAAACACACAAAAAATAAGTTTGTTTAAAAACAGATGGACATCAGTTTAGATTTCTGCTCCAATCAGGAATCATCTCTTCTGCACAATAAGCTGGATATTAGCAGTAAGACAATGTCAAAGAGCAAAGATAACATGAAGTATGGGTCATTTTAAAAAAAACAACAAATTCCTTGTTTATCATTGAAGTATTTACCTTGTTACAACACTGAAAGCATTTGATATTCGACAACAGATACTGGACAGAGTGTGTACTTTTCCCTGATCCACCTTGAACAGTATTGACGTGATAATAAATGACCAAACGAGCTTTTAAATCAGAGCGAAAGAATGCAGACGGGAGTTAAGAGCAACATTTGTGTTTGTCAGCAGTAATTTCTCTTAAGAGGAATGCTGCATTGCTACAGCTGTAGCCATTTCTCATAGACTCAACGACAAAAACGAGATCAGATGCGGCTGCTTTACTTACTCATTATTCATCGTATAATTCCCAGCTATTCATTTAATCACCAGACAGCCCCCCCCCCACCCCACCCCCACTTCTACTTGGTGGTTTATTATGTGATTCTTTTGTGGTTGGGGTTAGGTTATCTCTTCTTGAACTCCTTTCAAGTTGCAGAGGCTTCATCTTCATCAGTGTGTACAGAACGCTAGCATCTGGTTTGCAGCATGATTTAGATAGACAAGGAAGTTAAAGGTCTAATAGTGCAACAACTGTAGAACAATTCTGCTGCATGTTTGAAAGTTCATAGTGCAAAAAGAAGTTTGAAGAGTCACTGAATGTGTTTCGCAATTTCTAAAAGTATTAACTCTCTTCCCACCACATACATAAACACCTCTGGTTTTCTGAAGTATAATAAAGTACATGTCATTTATATATGTATATATATGTAAAAAATATATGTAAATTATATTCTATAAAAAGAGTTTTACAGGAATGAATGACAATCATCAAACCTTACCTCAAAACAAAAGTTCAACTTTTAATCTAACACTTTAAAAAGACTAGCATGCAGGTCCGTCTCTGATCCAGTGTCAACTACTGGTTACTGCCACAAAACAGAAAGTACAACGAGGCACAAGCATGTGCAGTCATCAGAAGGGTTTGACCAAAGTCCATCCTTCGAGATCGGAAATCTCAGCGACTCTTTTCTTTATGGAGTCTGAGCCCAAGGGTGGTCATTTCCTGGAATTGTTCAACTGTAAACTTTACAGGTGCTGCTGTGAGGACGAGGACAGAGGAAAGGTGGCGGCGAACATGCTGAAGGGGGAGGCGAGGGGTTATCTAGACCCAGTCGGACTAGAGGTCACTGAGACACTAATGAGAATTGGGCCTGTTTTGTTGGTATGAATACATGTGCAGCACAGAGAGTGAAGGATTGTGGGTATTCAGCCAATGCAGATGGACTTTCATGCTGAACTTCTGAGAGAGCGAGAGTTTAATACCACACAGTTAAAGTCAGCAACAACTAACCATGTTCCAACCCTTAAATCCAGATGTTCGGTCTCTTCGGGCTTTATATTTCACCAAGTTGTGAATGTGAAATAAACTAATAACCATCAACCAACCAGGGCTGTAGGAAGAGGGCCAAAACAAAGAATTGGATACAATTAAAAGGGCCAATGAACTGTCTTATAATCTTTTGTATCATCTGAATCTGTTCGCTTAATGAAGTCAGAAATCACAGACTTTAAAGGAATTGACTGCCAGAAGATTGTGATGTACCAAACAGTGTCACGTTGCCCTGAACCACGCTAAACATCCACAGACATGTTCAGATCGTGACCGTACCAGGATAAAACAACCTCCTTGTTCATATTACGAACATGTCTGCATTTAATTTTGCCTTACCCACAGTACATAACTCTCTCTGGAAGGGTGGGGGGGGCTCGTGTATGGACACTGCTGACACATGAAAGATGGAATGCAATAATCTCTGCAGGAGGTTCCATAACAGCACCAAAACTGGCAATAAGTGAGCAGAACTGGCCTCCAGAGAAGCGATTTCACAATACAATGTCATGAGTTAATTTAACAAAATGACTCAAATGCAACAACAGGAAATGACGTCCCGCGTGTCACTCGGTGCAACTTTAAGACAGAGGAGGACAATTTAATGATAGAATGCAGCTGTAAATAGGGACATTATCAAATTTCAATTTGTGTTTTACAGGAATCAGCTGATCTGAAACAGGTCTCATTTAACTGAAGCTCAAACCAACACCTGCAGGTTTGGGTGGAAGTTCACCTGAGTTAGGTGTTGTCATGCACCCTCCCCTCCCCCTTTGGCTCATATACTAATCCTCATCACCTGCAATATTCAAAGCTATTAGGGAGTGTATCCAACTAACACACATACTAACCCTGATGCAACTTGATGAATATCAAAACTCATTATAGATATTTACTGTTCATTATCTATCAGATTACGCAGAATTAAACAAAAAAATATATATTTTTGGAGACATTTTTTAAATACACGCAGTTATTTTGGTGCAATTAAAACTTGAAGAGTTTATAAACTCAATTCCCAGAAATGATAAACTGATTTTATTGACGTGCACTACAATTAGTTTACAACCCTGCATATTTTGGACTAATCTTGGTGCTTCAAATATCAGGTGTTGCTTCATCTACCTGCTCAAAATTCCCCAAACATTCCAGTGTAAAATAAAGTCTTTAAAATCTAACCAATCAACCCATTATTTTAATCCTAAATTTCGCAAAATGGGTTGATTAATTAATCAAAATCAGTCAGAAAAGATGTCTGGTTCAAAACGGGGACAAGTCCTTCAAGTCTACCTGATGCTGTCAGCAGAAGACAAACATGCAGACGAGACGGTTCAGCAGCGGAAAAGCAGTTTTTTTTTAAGTCGGCCGGTAAATCTGTCACGTTATCCCACAAGTCAGACATGTTACCGACCTCACACGACGTCTCGACTGCCTGCTGAAGTTCAACCGCAAGCTGAACATACATGTTCCGCTGTTTGAGAAGCCTCAAGTAGCTTTTATTTCACCTGAACCTCAAACTCTTCACCGGCCTTTTCCAGCAACTCATTCATGCGAATCACTTCCTGTCTCCACCGTTAGGTTATTTTAGCTTCTAGCCAGCTTCCAGGTAGCTAATACCCTGTTTGACGACCTATATATCGCTTATTTTTAAGTGAATTAAAGTCTTACCAGGGATAGATTGTTAAAAGTGTTGTTAAGTTAAATTAAAACACAGTTAAATCAGTGACGGATGTTCAACTCCACCCTGCTCGGTTTGAAGTTGCAGCCGTAAATCGTGCTTCCTGGTTCACTGCACTTGCGGATTTGCTTGCTGCGACGGATTGAATGAGTTTTGTAGATCTACATATGTATAAATTAGTTGCTAAAGGAGTTTAAAAAATACCTGCTTTTGGTTGCTGGTCGCCTTTCAGAGAGTGGCTAAATCAACAACCGGATGGCTCAGTCAGCGTCGCCGTGAGTCAAACTTCTTCAGTCGACAGCAGCTTTGCAGAGAGTTCAGAATAAACTACACCAGCCGTTTGTTTCCTCCCTCTTAACTTCAGTCAGTCACTCCTTCTGTCTTTTTTCTTGCTCTCTTCCTTCTACCCTCCCTCTTCGACTGGCTGCTTACTGGTTCGCCTTAATTTCAATCGCTTCGTATCCCGCCGCAGGCTGAAGCCGGGGTGCGGTCCAGAACTAAGGCGGATCCAGGCCTTCATGTAGCTACGCTCTGACCAATCACTGTCAAGCTTTTATGATCGACATTTTTTGGGGCCAATCATATACTGCTAAAGGAGGGTACAAGTGGATGAGTGACGACTATTGTGCTGGGCAAACAGGACAAAGTTAAAAACTGAATTTGAAGGGGTTGAGAGGAGGGCGGAGAGGGGATACCGATAAACCCGAGTTTAATGAGCGTGGTATGTGCATGCTAAGGATTTTTATGACCATATAAGTACCAGCCAGTCCCAGTCATCCAGGGTCTCCCTTCGTGTGTCAACAAGGTTCAGTTTGACCATTGTTGGCTCTGAAAAACACCAGTAGTGACGTTTCCAGCTGTTTTTATACTATTTGGGATTTAGTAGCAGGTATAAACTATTCTACTCTGCTGTTTTTGACTGTCAGAATCAAAGAAGTAATTAGTTTTCATTTAATGAAAAATTCAACATATTGCAATATGTATTATAATATGTAATATATTCAATTTTTGCTTAAATAAGAGGGATATATTTAAAAGTGATGTATTAGTGTTGCACTTTCTTGATGAAAAGGAAAAATGTAGCTTTCAGGCCTTTTCAGTTTAGCTTTATTTTATGCAGAGTAGCTATTGTTAGTATATTTTTACCGTTTACTGTACAGTTATGCAATATCTTGTTGTCAGTCTAACAGGTGAACCTGCTTTCGTGAGCAGACAAGTCAACAGTACATGGGAACCGCTGCAGGTGACGAGATATTTTATGAAGGAAAACGTCAAACATTTGTTTTCCTTTGATCAACTGAAAGGAATGTCTTGGGAAAAGTACTTACAAAATAAAAAGGCGGGGTAGAGTGTGTCAGCACATGCTCTTGTTCCTGAAATTATGCATGCATGCATCCAAATTCTACACCTACTTGTTCCTGTTCAGAGTGACGGGAAAGCAGGTGTCTATCTCCAGCAGGAGTTTGGCATTACAAGATGATGTAAAAACAGTTTTGCAATGAGATAAAATTCATACAAAAGAGTCAAACAGTATAAAGTGAACATGTTTATTCCAGAGGGACTGAGATCAGGTTACCTGTGTGCAGGTACTGAACCAACAGGAGAGGTAGGTGGAACATCAATATTCTCCATTTGTTTAAATTGAACCAATGATTAAAAACCTGCAACACTTTTATTCTATCTAGAAGTTAACAAAATACATTTAAAAGAAAATAAGAGTTTGACATTCTTGTAAAATTATTTTATTGTTATTAATGTTTATAAGTTAAACAGCTTAAAATCCTGTTCTCATTTACAAACAGGACTTGAACAGATAGCAAACCATTATTGGTTTAATTGAAGAAACAACATTTAGAACAACTGATACTAAAAATAATTAAAAGAGAACAATACTTTTAGATTATATTGTTAAAAAATGGGCTTGAAAATAAATAAAAAAGATCAGAAACAGCCTGTTTGTTTTAATACTAGTTTATCTATAAAACAGTTAAAAACAGTCAAACAGTAAAGAAAGTTTAAAACAAATAGTTAACAATTTATTTAACTAACATTCTCTGACATGACTGCTTTAAAAATATTACACTTTTGTTCAATGGAAACAGCTTCAGATGTATGTTTCTGATTTATATACATTTAATCTCTGGTACAAACCCAAGATATTGTCTTATTTATCTTGCAATAACGAGTAGCAATAGTATAATAAAAATATAAAATGTGCTGCAGGTTGCTAATGCATTTGCATCAATAAACTGACACAACAGGTCTGATTGTTTGCATTCAAATGAAAGTTGAAGTAAAAGCATGATTCACTTCTTTTTTTACTGGAATATAAAGTAATCTCTGCAGAGAACTCGTATAAACCAGCTGCAGGCCTTCAAATGCCTCTGCTTTAAAATCTGCAGCGAGAATCATTGAAAGACTTTCTATCAGTGAAACAGATAACGATCTGTTGTGCTGATGAAAAGCTTGTTGAGTTTATCTGTTTGAACAGATCAGTTAAAACACGCACAAGCTTTTGATTTAAAAATATTAAGTCAAACTCGCTCAGACAAACAAAAGCTTGACCTCTGTTCTGTTTTGTCTGCCTGGTGAGCACCTGATAGGAGACAGGAATAACAAGATCCGAAACAGGGACCATTTGCATAAACTACACGTTCAGCTCGCCTCACAGGCAGAAAAATATTTCTGTTTATGCTCATGTCACAACAGAAAATCCACTGACACATTCTGAAAATCTAATTTTCACCACATAGTGTTTTCTATGTTTGCTGTGTGTCTGTGTCTGAGGAATGTGTCTGTGTGTTTTCCTTTAGATTCAGCAGCTTGGCATCCCATGTATGGGGAGCAAAACACTGATGATTCAGAGTGTCTGTGTGGAAAAATCAATAAAGCTCACCCTCCTTCCTCTCAAGGATGGACAAGAAGTAGCCAAAATATCAGCTGAGAGGTCAAAGGTTCTCCGTTTTGTGAGGAGGATCAGATGATGAAAGCCAGAGGAGGAAAAGGAGGGATTAAATGTCAAGAATTTATAACTAATGTGTAAAATAAATGTGTAAACAGAACAAACAGAAGAGAAGCTGGTTAAAAAAAACACAGTCATGAATGACCAAATATGGAGACTTCTGACCTCACTGCATCCCTCCTCTCCGCTCGGTGCTGGTTGTAATAGCAGCAGGGTGTGTCTGTAATTCAGGGTGTCTGAAACCATTAGATCATCCACTCGGTAAGAAAGAAACCCATTCAGTGACGACACGTTGCTCCAAATCACACGCCACCCTCACTGTTTTAATCACTTGGGTGAATTCACGTGTGCAAGTATTTACGCATGACTGTTTTGGGGGAGAATGGGGCATTTGTGCCCTCATGCAGGAACGCTCACGTGGATGCTCAGATCTGTGTCAGATCTGGGAGTGAATGAGTTGACCCAGATCTTCCAGCTGTGACCTCTTACCTGACATCAACTCCTTCTTTTTGTAGCTTCCTTCAGTTCACACAGGAATCCATCTCCAGCGAAAAGGCCAGAACTACAGAGATTATTTATGAAATGTATGTTCTGATCACTGAGTGGGTGTCTGTTTGTTTGTCCTTTGGTCTCATCCTGCTTCCAACTTCTATGTCCTTCTCCTACTAATCTGCACACAGGAAGTATTGATAAGACATGTTGACTCAGAATAGTGGCATAAAGGAAAGCACACGGATTCCTGCTCATCCATCATTTGGACTGATTCTTTAACACACCTTCCATCAGCAAGATGTTTCCATGCAAAGAGAGATGATGGGACTGATGTAAACAACAACAGTGGCGGCCTTTGTCTTCGCCGGCGTGTGGAACAGAGCAAAGATCCGACTAAGTGGAGGGGCAGCAAGTGTTTATACACAAATACAGTCGCGTATTTACTATCAACACAGAATCCTCGTTCCCTGCACCAGATTTGGGTTTGATTCTCACACCCCCTCATACAAAAAACTCTCAAAGCACTTGGCTCAAGGAAGGACAATTTCATTTCAAACAAACTCAGAGCAAACGTGAAGAGTTCCAAGCTCTGGGAGAAGGCGGGCAAACCGGTAGAGGCTCTCTGGAAGGATTCTGGCAGCTCGGCCTCTTGCAGTTTGTTCAGCTGCAGGAGCAGCCGCTGGCTTCCCTTCTCTTTTTTGTTGCCTTATATGGTCACAAGAGTGGCTGGGTGAGAGAGAGAGACAGCAATAGTCAGCGTGGAGGTGTGGTCTATTGTTTTTGGCGGAAGAAGTGTAGGGTTACGTGCTGAACCTTTGGTTGCTGTCGTCATCTCCTCAGTCATCCTTCTCTCTTGTCTGAATGCAGACAAAAAGAATGACTGGACAACACGCAGAGCTTTGTGTGTGTGTGTAGGCAGTAAGATTGATTGGTGAGTTTGAATCTCAAGGCCTTGAGATGATTCGCTAATTATTAAATGCAATGGCTCAGACTAAGAAGGAGAAAGTGTTTCTAAATGATTCACTAAAGGTGGTGACATACAGCTTCAGATATTTCCATGCAGGAATGCTTTTCATCCAACTCCCTGCAATTATTTTGTAAATCTGGGTGACTCGCTTCAGTTACACCTGCTTATGTAATAGCAGAGGAATTCCCCAAGCTTCAGTCTGGAGATGCAGATGTGCATTAACACCTCCAGGGCTTCGATTGTGATGATCTAATCCACGCCACAACCGCTCCGATTTCAGAGACTCTGTAACAACTGATGGACCTATAATGAGCAGCCTGAAGGCCACACTCATGATTCTGTCAGCTGTGGGTTCGGTAATGACATGGTCGGATAGGAAGGGAGGCAAGTCAGGGTGGGAATTTTTCTGCTCCGAAAGACATGATGGGAGAGGCGATAATGAACATTTAATAGACAAGTTTGTCACTGCTGGTCACTTCAGACTCTGTTATTTTGACTGTGTCATGTCGGTTTGGAAAACGTGTTCTAGTTTTTTCAATGCTGATCTTGGTTTTCCCTGAAGCTAAAATGTCTTTGTGTTTTAAGAGAAACAAAAGTGGGAACAATGCAAAAATAAACACGTAAAACTCTGACACGTCCCTTTTTAGCTCCTAGACTAGACCAGAAACACCACTGGGGGCTCGTCCGGGATTTAAACCACTTCTAATTCATGCAAAAATCCTGTCGCTTATTACCTCACTTCTCCTTAAAAAAAAACAAAAATAAAACAAAACATCATCCTGATTACAGAACTAAGAGAAATGTTGTACAAAACAATTACATTTCCTCATTGTTGAAAGGTGCTTTTCAAGACTCATCTCAATATTTTATTGTTAATTATTTACCAGACAAACTGATAACGCACCAACGTATCTCTATCTTTTATCATCTGGGACCATGGAAACTATCAAAACATAGTGAAAATCTGTCCAGGAGATGAACAGGTGAATAACTGTGCTGCATTTGGTCACATCTGTTCTTATTTAAGATTAAAAAAAAGCTTTAAAATTCAGTCTTTAAAAAGCAGATAAAGTCTAAATGTTTGAGGAATGAAGGAAGTAAGATCATATTTAGGAAGGAATAAGTAGGAGGTGTTAAGCAGTTTCAGTTGACATGGTGGATTTTTTTGGGACAGTTTGAGCAACAAAAACGTGTTCAGGCAGAAACCTGCCAGCAATGGGCATAAATTACTGGTTTCACTGCAGACGAATAGAATGCAGAAGTTTCAGTTACTGAAAAGAGACTTTAAAAAACATTCCCATTGAAGTTTAGAAAATCTGATTTAATCCATTTTCTATACTAGTTACCAAATTTTCCTCTTTGTGTTTTTGGTCGGGGAGAATTTGAAGGCGGTGCAGCAACATGATCTTTATAGTTTAACTGTCATTACTGGAAAATTTTTACTGTGTCCTGACATCGAAACATGGTGGTGGAAATGAGCTGAGTACGTTTTGCCGTGGGCCTCAAAGTCTCCCTGATTTAAACATCATGTAAAACTAGAGAATGGAGTTCAAAACAGTGGGGTGTGCAAGGTGGGCCCCAAATTTTACAAGACTAGGAGCCTTTCACTGAAAGAACATGTGAAAAAAAGACCTGAAAGTGAGATAGAAGACTCAATAGTATGATCAAGTTTGTGTTTTTTTGAAACTATTCAGTAGAAATACTTCTGCATGAGAGTTTGCCTACTTTAAGCACATTGACATGAAGCGTCTCATAAGCTGCTTCAGTGGTAGAAAACGTACACAACTCATTATGAATAACAGCACCAGTTCCAAAAATTAAATAAATAAAAGGAGATAAAATACTCCAATAAATGTTATAATTTCCCAAAAAATATTAACTCATTTTCAGTTTTGATGGAACAGTTCAAATCTAAATATTTACCACCTTGACTCCTTTATTTCTTCACTGGTTTCTGGTACAGAGTTCATTTCAGTAATAAACTAAACTCATTTTTGCAATTCCCATTTGACTTTAGTTTCACAATCAGGATTCTGAAAAGCACAAACACACACAAACACGCACACCCTACCAAACATCCATCTTCCTCTTTCACATTGTTAGGCATTCTGGTGAAAATAACCATGTGGATCTATGATGATAGAGAAACACCGCCCTCTTGTGGACAAAAGCAGGAATTACAGGTAACATTGACACATCTCATTCAATATCTTTAAAGATTTTCATAATAAATCTTCTCCTCTAAAACTATAAAAGTTCTTTCCTCGTATTAAACAGCACAAGTGCTGTAAAATGTTTCTTTTCCATTCTACAGACTTTTACAGAAAACAGATACACATCATCATAACAGTATGACTAGATTCCTGGAGCCGTGACATTCTCAGATAAAAGAGCTGCTTTGAAATTATCACAGCTTGAGGAAAAGGGTAAATAAAGGTAAACACCCATCAACCGGACAGAGAGAAAAGACAGAGCTGAAGCCATGTGTCTACAGATGGGTGTCAGCCTTTCACAATTTGCCATTTGGAACTGCAGCACGAGCTGCCGAGTGTGACAGAAACTTATAACAGGATCAAGTCGGCAGGTGGATTATTGTCCGACGACTTTACTGACAAATGAGTCCAGCTGATCGTCATCTTTGATCCCTACAAAACGATCGACGATGTCACCTCCCCGCATGGCGATGACTGTCGGCACAGCAGACACCTGGAGAAAAAAAACCTTTAAAATGATGCAAATATGAAAATGTAAAAAAAAAAAAAAGGTAGGTCAAAGTGTAAGAAGCGTCACTTCTCACCCCGTACTCGATAGCAAGGTCTGTGTGATCGTCGATGTCTACTTTTGCCATGGCAACGCGACCTTTCTGTTTCGCAACAGCCTTTTCCAACCTTGGCCCGAGGATCTTACAGGGACCGCACCACCTGAAACCAACCACCATCACCAGGCTTAGTGCTTCTGACTGACAAAAACACGTCACTTTTAGCTCAATTTAATCATCTTTTTGAAGTTTTTTTAAATACTTTTTCAGTTCCGACTGCTACCTGGTAAATTAAAGTCACGCAACGAGACGTTTGTGTTTCAAAGACCCATCTCTTAAAAAGAAACCTCGTCTTTAACCCTGAACATTTTTATTCATTAGCTGTCTCAGATGAACAACAAGCATTTTAACTTAATAATGTAGATTATTATATTTAGGATTTCTCACCTGTTAGAATATTATTATTATATTAAACTTTAACACTCAAACAAGTAGCAGAAAACAGCTTTTGAATAGTTTTCATTGTCGATGAAAGTGTTAAAAACACCTTAATCAGCCTGAGCCTTAAACAAAAACATCTTCGATGCCTGCAGCTGTTACAGATGTTGTCTAGAGGTGGGAAAAATTATCGATTCTAAGATGCATCGCGATTCGGCCGTGCACGATTCTGCATCGATGCAGCATGTGACATAATCGTGATTCCCACTCAATCCAGGTTCTCAAGTGTCCTTGTCTTTAAGCTGCTAAAATGTTTTATCCAGCACACTTTAAATGAAAAACAAGGAATTGTTTTATTTGAATATTTGCACTTTTAAATAGACAGGCTAAGCCTATGCTATTTGTTTTGGTATACTACATGTGAAATGTAGAATCCTGTCTTATAGCTGCTGTACTGAAAATGTTATTTTTTATACATAATTTTTTTTAATTTAAGTAATAGGCAGCACACTTTAAAAATGGTTGATTTATGTTTTGTCAGGTATACTGTAATAAAAAAGAATTCAAAACAATATCCGACTGCTTGTAGTAAGTTATTGAAAAATTGAGTGCGAAGAATCGTGATGTATTGCAGAATTAAATCGAATCTTTAGGCAGACAATCGGAATCGGATCGAATCGTGAGGCAGGTAGAGATGCACACCTCTAATGTTGTCCTGCATAAAGTTTGAAATCAATTCAATATACCACCTCACAAGTGAAAAGGAACAAATAAGTCATTTAAAGGTAGAATGGACCAACAGATCATCTCTATATTTGCTCTAGCAGAACTAAAAGACAAATGAAGGTCAGAAAACTAAAATAATCTTTATTTTCTCTCTCCAGGTGGTTTATAGAGTTAAAATACAAATAAAAGGTTTCATATTTAACCTGAAAATGAGAAAACACATAAAATATTAAGTCACTTTAGTGTATCAGGTGGTCCCTGAAGTACTCACTGTGCATGGAAGTCCACCAACACGGGCAGTTTGCTGTTGATAACCCTCTCTGTGAAGTCTTCGTTGTCCTGGACACTGAAGGAGACGTCCCGACGGGGGGCGTGATGATAAGGCAGTGTCCGAGACGGGGCGAGGAAGGAGAGCTGACCCGGGACAGAATGAAGGGAGGTGGAAAATGAGGAGGTTGTGATGGCAGATGATGAGGGGAGGCAGCGGACGTCTCTCGCTGAGAGCATCCAGACTCTGCGTAACAGCAGCCTGTGTGCCATCTGTACAAACACACCAAGAGCAAGAAGACATGAGAGTTCACACAAAAGCTGAGACTGAACACAGGATGGGAAGGTTCAGGTCCTAAAATGAGTCAAATATAAAAGTTAAATATACTACAAACATTGCGGCAAATCAAAACGCACACTGTAACAACATATTAACCATAAAAACAAAGACAAGCAAAAATAATTATAGGTTTGTTTTTCCTTCAGATGCTTGGAAAATCTCAGAAAATCCAGCTTTCCTTCCTCCGACGGCAAAGTTTGTCCAATTAAATCTTATATTAAACAGATCAAAATGTTAAATCAGTCATTTAAAGTGGAAATTGATTATAATAGTTAGATAATTTTATTGCCTTGTGATACTAGATGACAGTCGGTTTAAATGAGTGTAGAATAAGATACAATTTCTGTTCCAAACAGCTATTTTTATACCAGCAAATTATTATACCACAGTTGTGCACAAAGAATCAAAAATATACCATATAATACAAGTATTTGTTTTCATTCATGTCTAAATGGTTGAATATCAAAAGAATAAGTTTAAACAACTTGAAAACTTGAAATATTTGGCTTTTACGTCAAATTTTCGTCAGTAATTAACTGATTATGATCTCTTGTAATGTGAAATCTGTTTATTTTTTAAGCTTTGGCTCTGAATGTGATAAATTAACTTTTTGACCTGTGGAAGGTTTATTTTCCTGACATGATGCTTTTATAACCCACCATTTCAAAACACACTAAACTTTAAATCTGAAAAAGTCTCTAAGGTTATTTTTTTCTGTAAAACTCCACAGTTTAACCCGGTTCTTCCTCAGACTCGTGTCGTTCACCGGCAGCTTCACGCCTCCATTAATCCACGTTACGTATGACTTTGCCCTCTTCGTCCTCCTCCTCTGTACTTCACCCGCTGCAGTTTCCTCTCGCGGAGAAACACATAGTTCTCCTTTCCAAATACTTTCACAAAACATTCCTAAATGTCACACACAGAAGTTGTTACCTGTCTCAGGACATTTTTTACACTTACCTTGTTTGTTTGGGTAACACTGATGAGCCTCGCGCTGATTAATGAAGTACTTCCGTTTGGGTGTTGCAGATGAAAAAGGAACCATAAAGTTTGGTTCCGCCTCTCACGGTTCCGGCAGTGGCGCCACCACCTGGTCAAGTTCGGGATTTCATACGACAAAAATAAAAATATCTTCTTCAAACCTTATTTTGAAAATAAATAATTTCAGTTTTTATCAGTGTAACTTTAATCAATTATTTTTACAGTCACAAAAATACAGAAATGAAATTAGGAATACAGTACTGTCAAAGAAAATCCCTTTTTTTAATCAACTATGATGACCGAGAACTTTTACCAACATTTTTCTTTGGAGTCTGTGATGTTAATATCACTTTTTATCTTTTATGGATATTTTTGCTTGATCTGTTTTTATAAACTTTACACTTTTTAAATATTTTTCTTCTGATTTAGATTCTAAACATCTAAGGTTTCAAAACAAAAAATATAAAGAAAAGACTGGAAAAATTAGTGAGGCTGTGCTGTAATAAATTAGAAGTTATTTTTAATTGTCTTTAATAAAAAAGCTCATCTCATCAGACTTAACCAAAACAAACCATACAAGGTATCTACTCATGTTACTATTAAAAAAGTACTTCTTCTACACACAATTCATCTATTTTCTTTACATATTTGGGGAAAAGATTATTAAACAAGATGTTTGTAGGGGGTTATTTACCTTTTGACATTAAAAAGTCCAAATTTTTGTCATTTTAATAAATTAAATTAATTGGGTAAATGACTCTGATTAACAAGGACCAGCAATCACATCAAGAAGGAATAGAGAGGAATGAAATCAATGAAATCAGTTCAAGTATGAATTTGTTTTGTGAAAGATTATTTGTCTATAATAAAGGTATTTTATTGAATAAACCCATAACATCTTGAGTGTTTTGTTTGCTTTTAGTTGATTATTTATTGAACTAGAAGAACGTGGACAACAGACCGTGTCTTTCATGTCCAAGAGGGCAACAAGATGAAAGAGAGAAAAGGTGGGTGGGTTGTTTGGAGAGGGACGGGTGTCATGTAATGCAAAGAGAGAGAAAAAAGTCCAAATAGGACAGATGGACAATGAAGAGAGAGGAGCACAGAGGAACTATTAGACAGAGGAAACATTCCATATGAGAGGATCATTTGAAGGAGGATTTTTATCATGTCTGGGATCAGCTGATGGATTTATGAGCAAAAAGGAATGATGAATAGTTTATATGTGGGAGAATCATCATTTCTCTTGGAAAATACAAACATCATCCTCTTGTATGGATGAAACATTTTTTCAAGTTGTTGTTTTTTGGATTTGAATTTAGACGCGCCCTCTGAGACTATGATGGATGGAGGCTCTGACGAGAGAGTCGGACCCCTAAAACCTCCTTCCAGTCTTAGACCTCCACCTTTGTTTCGCAGCATTGGACTGCCGGGGCTTCTGGCCAGCCTTCCCCCCCACTGACGACTCCGCTACGCATTCAGCAGATCCAGGTCTGTGCTTCCTGCAAACACACACCTGACCGAGGTCTCTGAAACACACCCCTTTACAGACTTACAGACAGGAAACTGTGTCCACACAGAGATTTGTTCAATGGACAGCAGGGATGTATTTTCAGAGGACAGCAGACTGTTAAATGACCTCAAACCTGCAGCTGGATGTGGTTTATGCAGGACAGCTGTTTTCAGGTCAGATGCACGGTCTCTGATCTCAAAGTCCTCTGGAATTCAAACCGAGCAGCAGCACAGAGAGCTGTTGTTTCATGTGAAACACAAAGGAAGGCAGACCAAACTCATGACTCCATCCCAAACATCACAGGTTTTTAACATCAAAGATGAGCAACAACAAAAGAAGAAGAGGAGGAGCTACAAAGTGGACTGTAAAGGGAAGCAGAGGTACATGGCACCTCCACTCCCTGAGAAGGAGGATGATCCACGAGTCTGTGTGTGGTTACAAAGTCTGCACATTTCAGATGGCAAGAACTCCATCACTTCAAACAGTCATCAGAAGATACCTGCAGCTAGTTGCTACAGGAGGATGAGCCACAATGAAACAGTGGAAGATCACCGGAGAGACAGGCGACCTCATTTTCTTCCTCCAATCTACCAGAATGACTTCCACCTAGATGTGTCCTTCCTGATTCCTGAAAACTCCCCCCTCCATCTCCTTGTTCCTACCTAGACCTACCTGTCAGTGCCCTACCCGTTCCAGTGAGATTCCACAACAAAAAAAACTACTAAAATGTTTAATTTCTCCAATCCAACCAATAAAGACAATTAAATGTAAGGAAAAAGTCATTGAAAGTGATTAAAAACAACCAAACAAATAAAATTTGATGGAAAAGTTTCTGTTTGAATTATTCTCCTTTATGAATCTAGAAAAACTTCAAGTTGTTGTTTTTGTTCCACTGATTTGTTTGAAGTTGTTTTCCTCGTGTCATGTCCTCGTACCCTCCACCAGAGGGGGCTGACCGTGGCATGGTGGGGGTTGAGGGGTGTCAGTTGGACCGGGCCAGTTCGGACCTTGAACAGAGTGCTGCTCTGTATCCCTACTGAGGTGGGATCCGCGTGTCAGAAGGAGAACACATGAGCCTCAGTCCTTCTCGCTGCTCTCTGCACACACCCCTCCTGCACATGTTTACTCTTGGATGCTGCCTGCGCTGTTTGTGAGGGAGGCCATTTTTTTCTGTTCCTTCCCACTTTCCACCAAATAAACATTGCACCGGAAATTGCAGGGATATCTGGGATTTTTGAGGGGTCCCGGTGGAAAGGAGGAGAGAGCCGCAGAACAAGGCTGCTCTCTGTGACACCTTGGTGGTGAGGGGACGAAGAGGACGTTCGGATGGAGGGGGGTGCAATCCTGTTTTGGGTGGTTGGTGGGCACCATCACAGAGAAGCACATCCACTAGCAAACTGACACAGGTGACCCAGTGACCCCTGCAGGAGGAACCTGAAGACACTTGAGCAAGTGAGGGAACGATAGTCTGCAAAGCTCTAATGTCTTCATTTGATTCTTCTTCTCTTGTTAATCTCGCTGCACAAGAATACAGCTGCTAATACAACAGATTGTATGTTAGTTTTATCGCGACATCCAACTCAACTCAATTTACCGGACTCTGTGTTGCTCCTGTAGTTCCAGTCTGTGTGGGATCTCCTCACTGAGCCCCATTTCAAGCAGCTTGACTCAACTTTTCTCTCTGTCTTTGAACTCACCACCAGCCTGTTATTTTCATATTCTTTCTATTCCTCAATCTGATTATGGTCCAATCAGCCAAATGGAAAATAATGTACATTTTCATGTATGTGGAACATCAACAGTCTGTAGAAAAATCTGTTAAATAAAGACTTTCTTATTAATCCTTGTTGTTTTGTCTTTTAAACATCAAATGGGACAGAACGCTTGCAGAGAGAGGGACATGCGGTCCACCCTGATGAGACTGTACAGCAGAGTGTTTAGTGTGAAGCCTGGTTCATGGATGTGCCCGTATGTTCAGGATCACACACCTGACAGCTCTATGAGGTGTCCAGAGATGTGTGGAACCTCATTGCCTCCTGTTTTTCTGGGTCTACTTCCTGTACCGATCAGTGTTTTGGTGTTTGGGAAGTCAACAGTACAGTTCCTGTCTTTAGTTTAAAAATAACTTAAACACCCCCCCCCCCCCCAACCCACCACCTCCACAAGACATTTCTTATTGACACCAGTCTCTCTATCTTTGCTTGTTTTTCATTCCTCTTTCTTCTGTTTTTGGAACGGCCCGTCTGCTTCGTATTCTGAATCCAAGGACAAATAAAAGTAAAAAAAAAAAAAAAATCAGTGACTCTCATATGCATACATTTCCTCGTCTACCCAGGTCTGCTTCTACATTTTAGACATGCAACATCTCCTAGAATCTGAGATGAGTTGAACTAATACATTTTTATTTAAATGTCCAAAAAATGTAGTTAATTACACTCTTAAAATAATGTGTCCCAAAGGAAGGAATCTGTGTATTTACAAAATCTAAAACTATCAAAATTCTTTGATAGTGATCAAGTGCAGGAAATGACTGAAAGCCAAATATTTCACAGCAATGCTTTGAAAGACAGTAAAAAAAAATGCTATTTCTCAGTTTTAAAAGTCCTGTATCCTGTTATTTTACATCTGGGATAGACACATATATGATAAAATATTACCTTTGGTGTTATATATTATTAATTTGTCCTGAAATATAACTTATATTCTCAAGTTATTCTTCGACCAGGAAGTAAAACGCCCCCCCGTGAGTGCTGCCCCTTGAGCTGCCTGAATAAAATGGTGAATAAATTCCTGTAACTGCACATTTTCACCGAGACTCTTGCAGCTCAAGGTGTGTGTGTTTAATCTGCACGGGCAGCACGAACACACTTCCTGGTGTAACATTGTTACATCACTATGTTACAGTCAGTCGTTTTCCAGGAGAGAGGGGAGCAGCTGCTCAGAGTGCAGGATTCAGGAGGATAACTGAGAAATGGGTGAATTAAGCCAAAAAACACTCTAATTTTTTTATATAAAATAATAACATCACAACGTGGTTAGAAGCTCCAAAAAGTTGATTTTGCATAATACAGGACCTTTAAAATCTCTTTCCTTTGAAACAAAATACTGCACAGGACCGAATTGTCTTCGGCAAAACAAAGTGCAGCTTTGTGGTAGCTGTCATTACTTAAATCTAGGATTTCCTCAAATGACATAAATAATTTCTCATTAAAAAGACAAACCTCAAACAGGATCAAACAGGTCAGGTCAGCTCTGTACGAGCATCTCTGTACACTCTGTACAAAGAGTTTGAGGCGTATTGAACCCGTCTTCCAATTGTTTCTCACAGATTCTTCAAACTACCACAACAACAAGAATCTACTTGAAATTATTTTTTTATTTATTTATAGCAGAAAATTGATGAAATGGACCATTTCAGCTGCTTTCTCATTTCTTCTGATTTTTACACTGTCTTTTTCCATCAACTTGTTTTTAAAGGTTCGATGGATTTCTAACCTGCTACAACTTGCTTTTTGAAACTTCCCTCAGCCTCTTTTTTTTCCCCCTTCAAACTGCTCCGTTTTTCCAGTGAATTCATGAAGCAGACTTGTGTCACTTTCACCATTTGTGTGTTGTCGGCTCAGACTACAACGATCTCTAACAGCCAATGAATGCTTCCACTTTGATGTGTGTTGGAAATGTTGCGTGTTAGTTTAGAGGAAAACACTGAGACCAAAAGCAGAAAGGACAAATTATTTGATGAGTCAACGGAATTTCAGTATTGAAACAACAACAAAACAACATTTAGAGAGTGTGTCATGTGTTTGTTTATGTTGGTCAGTTACATCACTTCCATTTACTGGCAGAAAGACAGAGATGGATTGTTTAGGTGGAGGATGGTGATTCAAAGTATTAATGTGCTAGTGGATGTTATTTAAGTCAGTGTTACAGATTCTCTTCCATGTCTTGGGTAAAAAACATCATTATTTCTTCCAAAACCCTGAGATGAGAGAATACTGATTGTTACAGTCTGGCACTTTCAAATAGATGTAACTGACATCCAAACACTGTTGTTGTGCCTCGAAACCTTCATGTCCAAAACATGATCCTCCACCCTGCTGACACTAATCAGATTCCGCAACCTCAACTTTTATTTTGAAATCACACATATATGGATCTTTGAAGCCTGTTTTCATTTAGCAAAGAAGAGGAAACAGAGTTTTAACCCTATTTCTTTCTGTTTAACTCTACCAGGAGGGAATATTTTTAATTTGTCTGTCTGTTAGTAAAATAACTCAAAAGGTTGATTTTGATTAAATTGTCAGCAAAGATGAGCCAGAGGAGAAGTGAGTAGATGGTGTGGGTGGATCCAGGAATGTTTTTTAAGGATTCTTCATCATGGATGGATGGATGGATGGATGGATGGATGGATGGATGGATGGATGGATGGATGGATGGATGGATGGATGGATGGAACTCCATAATAAATGGTCCAGGTGCTCTGTAACAAAACACAGTGTGAGTTCTCAACAGGTTCTACATGACACCAAGGACTGATCTGGATCAAGGACTGATCTGGATCAAGGACTGATCTGCATCAAGGGCCGATCTGCATCAAGGACTGATCTGGATCAAGGACTGATCTGGATCAAGGACTGATCTGCATCAAGGACCGATCTGCATCAAGGACTGATCTGGATCAAGGACCGATCTGGATCAAGGACTGATCTGCATCAAGGACCGATCTGGATCAAGGACTGATCTGGATCAAGGACCGATCTGGATCAAGGACTGATCTGGATCAAGGACTGCTTTGATCAAGAAAAAAATGGAACCTNTCAGACTTTTTATCACTGTAACAACAAATGATGTTATAAACCTGCAACAAACACCAAAAGATAATCGAGAAATCAGACCTGTGTTAATGGATCTGAGTCCAGGAGCTCCAAAACTATTGAACTAATTATGAGATCAATGTCAGTCCAGTTGCTAAAGGTGTTTTTATGGTCAATGAATCTGACAATTTCAAGACAACAAAAGTGAGACATTAATTTTTGGTATAAATCACAGTACAGGCTGAGGTCTGTGTTCAAGTACCTGCTAAATGTATCTGTCTTTTGTGATTTTAATATCACTTTGTCAACCAATGTTGAAGATTAAAAAAATTCAATTCTAAACAAATATAATTCTACTGAAATTAGAAGCTTAAAACAACATGACCCAGTGGACTATTTACTAAACCGAGAGACATTTGTGCTCATGGATGTTGGTGTAGCTCACTGGCACAGTGAGGAAATCCAACTCACAGCTCAGGTAATAAAATTAGTCAGTTGGCACCTCCAGTGGCATCATTTTCAGGGAGGTGAAACAATAATGAAATCATCAAAGAAGTAGAGAACCTGGTGTCTGAAAACTGGTCTTGGACTTTAACAGGACTCAGAGGGACTCCAGCTGAAAAGATTAGGAGTTAAAAGCACCTGAGTTTCTACATTTCTGAGGACTTGAGATCTTCTGATCACATCTGTAGATAGAACAAGAGGATAACTGAGGAATCTAATGTTGTAAACTTTAAATTTGAACATCTTCCAAACATCTGTCCTCACTGGTCCCTCAAGAATTCCTATTGATTCACACTGAAGTCTGATGTTACATATCAATGTCTGTATACTTTTTTTTTTTTTTACATTTAAATATTTTTCATCTCACTTCATGCATTATTTTGTACCTTATTCCAATTTAAAATTTCTGTCTTTTAATGTTTTTTTTTTAAACAATAAAAGATCTTGAATTTAGAGCCAAATGAATCTCATAACTCCTGATGAAAACTTGATCTCTTTAGCATTATTATAACCTTCCTCAAAAATCTGCTGCAACAATATTCCATGCTTGTCTCTCTGAAGGAGGATCTAAGAAGTACTACATTTCTAATTTCATGATTATAATTCTATTATGTAATTAACAAATAAAATGTAATAAGTAGGAATTCTATTAGACCATTTTCCAGTAATTAATGTATTTTGAAAAACAGAATTTCTTTCATGTATCGGTCTAAAATATAGGAAGATTTTTCTTTACTGTTTATAAAAAATAATAATTATGCATAAAAACTGCTGTCAAGTTTTGTCCTTACACACTAAATGTGTGAATTTTGCACTTTGGGTTCCAGTGAAATGTCCGTTTTACTCCTGGTTACTGTTTGTAAGATTTCAGACTGAAAAAACTGAAGTTTGTTGCACGATGCATACTGACAGACATCTGCACAAAAACAACACATCTAACCCATTTATTTAGTGTACCTGGTACTTTTTGGAGGATCAAGAAGGATGATACATTGCTGGTACAAATGACTACAAACATCCTTCTGTCTAATTACTAAATTTGAGTAAATATCAATTTAGCCATTAAAAAAAATACTGACAGATAACAGGATATTCTCCGGGTATTAGTGAGTGTTTCTGCCAGCAGCTCAGGTACCGTAAATAGTCATATTCTAGTCTCTAGATTTTTAAGCAAAATAAATAAACCAAATAGATTTAAGAATTGTGCAAGTGTGTAAATATGAAGGGAGCTTTAAAAACTCCAGTGGCTGCAGATAAAATAAAAATCACTTCAGTTTTTGTCTATTTTTGAAAAGAAAAAGGGAAATTCTTCTCTGTTTTTCATCTTGCAGCTGAATATATTTATTTTCCTTTTCACAAAGCTGCAGCCACACAGAGATATGCGTTTGAAAATGACTTTAAAGCAGCAAAAAATATAATTTTCGCTCAAACATATAAAAATAAACACCTCAAAGCCAGATCGACTTTGAAACGTAGTAATTCGGAATTTCTATGAATGACTGCATTCATGCGTGGCCACGCCCCCAAATCACAGATCTCAGCTCTTTGGAGCCCCTAAACCCCGCCTCTTTTTTTTTTTTTAAATCAGATGCGCGCCTGTGTCCTGGTTGGTTAAACAGGGTTTGGAGTGGGCGTGGTTTCCAGAAAAAGCACGGGGCTCGTATAAAAACAAGTCACACGCGTGGAGGGAGGAAAATGTAAAAGTTATGGAGGATACATGAAGACAAGCTTTGAGACTGGAATTAATCCTTGTGGATGAAAACTATTGCTGAGGATTCATTTTATTCTGTGGTCTAAACTTTTTTATTTTTCCACATTTTCCATGTAAATCAGCTGACAGCATGGGGATAGGGTTATTATTTGCCGTCTTGGGAGTGGCGACTATCGGGTTGGTGAGTGTGTGTATTTTTCTGTCTGTCACTGTTTTGCTTCAAGTAACAATGTCTGTTCAAACCTCTACTGTCTGTCAGCGTGTAGTTCCTGCTTAATGAAGTCCCTGAGGATTCAGTAAAGACTGTAGTGATTGTTTAGAATTAAAGTAAGGCAATAACTTAGTAATTGCACAAGCAATTAAAACTTTATCAATCTAAACAATAAAAGTAATAAAAAGAATCAAAGTGTAAAACTGTTTCCATTATGTTTAATGACCATTATCTCACATTGTTTACATATCTGCATCATATCTTACAAGCTCTGCAAACTTTTTATCTATATAATCCTGCTTTGTGATGTTAGGTGATAAGAAAAATACAGTTTAATCACAAAGTTTTAGTACATTAGATTTGTACCTATATTTAAAAAAATGTTTGAAGTTAATAGCCCTTCACAACCTCTTTTATACAGTATGTGTTTTCCCAAGGTTTAGACACCTTCCAGAATTTGAAAAATCTCATTAAACTCCCAAATTACACCTTTGTGTTGCCTGTTTAGGGCAATTCTCTGCCAGTTATGGGTCTTGTGTGAAAGTTTATGGGGTTTTTAAATACAAACTAATCCTACATTGGCTTCAGTCTTACAGTAGCTCTATAATTATGCTATGGTAATATTATCCAACAGTAATACCAACAGAGATAAAAATACTCTTCAGGCCAATATAAGCTTGCAGCAATTTATAAATATCTCTGCAAATATTCTGTAACTTTTCATCGGTGGATTTTTCGGCTGTCAAGTTTTGTAAAACTATTTTGTTAGAAGTGGGAGAGTGTGTCCACTGCGTTGCTTAATATAGTCTGAAATCTATTTATGAAGCAGCGCTGTTGGTACACTGGTGGTCTGAAGAGCGGATACCTTTGGGTGATCTGACTGTGGACTGTCGCACTGACAGCTCCCTGTGGTCTCAGTACCAACCGAGAGCTGTTTGGGTGGCTTGTGTTCACATTTGTGTGCACGGACACAGATGAGGTTAGACACAAAAGACGAAGGGGCAGAGAGGCGGGGGGAGAAGGGTCAGAACATCCCTTTCATCCCTGCAGGCCGAGTAAATGCCAAGCGGAAGGCGACAGAGGGTTACAGATACCCTTGTGGGGCTCGCGACAGTGCTGACTATTCAAGCGATGTTTAAGCCACACACTCTCTCAGGAATTTCTGTGATCTGGGTAACATGAGTCGTGCTTTTGTCCTGCTTGGTTCCAGTTTGACTTCTCTTTTCTGTAATATCTTGAAAATACGTCTGAAAAATGAAATGTGCCTTCCTCCTGCAGGTGACTGCTGACTGTCCTGTGGTGTGCGAGTGTCCGGTGGTGCCCCCATCCTGTCCCCCTGGAATAAGTTCAGTCCCTGATGGCTGTGGCTGCTGCAAGGTGTGCGCTGCACAGCTAAACCAAGACTGTCATGAGGGACAGCCATGTGACCACCATAAAGGACTGGAGTGTAACTATGGCAATGATGTGGGCCGCAGCCATGGCATCTGCAGGGGTACGTACCACTGAGGTGTCAGGAAGGTTGAGTCTCTTTGCTTTAGACTGGGCACAACTCAAGGTTGAGTGAGGCAATGTGTAACTTCAGGGTGGGGAATCTGGCTTCTAAGTCAGGCGGCTGGAGTCTCTCCTTTGATAGGAGCGAGTGTGTGACTGTGCCACATTTCAAAAACAGAGCACCTTTTTGAGCTGTGACTGAAACTTAGCCAGCTCTGGGATTTATATAAGTACTCCAGTGTGTACACAAACAGCCCAATGAAACACACAAACATGCACGTACACAGGGTTATTTATACAAGTGGATTTATTTGTGGGGTATCTCGGGTGTTGAATGGGGAGTCCCACTGAGGAAGTGAAAGAGATGGATATTATAAACATTTCAAAACCCCCTTCTGCTTTAAGAATAGCACTTGCTGTATGGAAACAGAGTGTCTTAAACACTTCAACTCTTCCTTCTTCAACCAGCAAGTTCATTAAGAAGTCAGTTAAAATGTTTATGAAATACACATTGAACATAGCTGCAGCAATGTTTAATTCCTTTCAGCCTCAGTTACCCCACATCCATCACCACTGAAACATCTGCTCTAATCACTCCAAAATGGAGGCGCACAAGGAAGCTGCTTATCATTAGCTTAAAGAGGCCCTTCCATTAAAAACTGTTTTCTGAGGTTTCTGTTGAATATTTTAGCTCCACAGGTGTTCTTACCTTCATAGTGGGTGTGAAAACAGGTCAACAACTTCTCTTTCAGTTTTTATCTCTCAAACTACGCAGGTGGCGATAAAACCAGAGTTCTCCCGAGTTCTAACGGCCTGTATCTGTTTCGTCACAACTCCTTTGTTTGTTAGTATTCATCAGCTCCTGCAGTTGAAACCACACCTAGCATGCTGCTGGCTAAAAGCTGTAGCATAAGACGTAGCAAACAGGAAGACACGACGACTGATGTTGCCATGCGCAGCGGGGCAGGAAACAGTATACCTTGCTCTCATAGGCTAGTTTGTTAGCCAATCAGAGTCCAGCAAATTCGAATAATGAATATGAAGGAGCTGCTGCTCGAGGCCTGACGGAAGGAGCCGGAACCACCCGAAATTTAATGCAGACAGATTGAAAGGTCTGTTAATCAGTGTTTCCTGACGTTTTTTAGATATAAAATGTTTCATATTACTGGTTAATACTTAAGAAATAACCACAAAGTCCTGAAATTTGTATGAAATGTCATCTTTAAGATGTACAAAAGAAGTTTCTAGGAAGTTATTATATAAAGGAGGTACGTTTTCATACGGTTTTAAAGATATAACGTTTGTGGTAGAGAATATTGTTCAATAACTTACTGACAAAAGTAATAATTAAGAAGTATTTACTGAAAAGTAACTAATAAATATCAGACGTTGCTTTTGAACTGTATGTCACCAAAAAACAAACTAATGGGCAAAACAACCATAATTAAATATATTGTTACAAATCCTTTTGAGGCAGTCCCTAAAGTTACTGCATGCACTGCACCTGTTGGCAGGTATTTAGTCCCTCTCCTCATAAACAAATTGCTCCAGCTGTCTCCGGTTTGAAGGATTCCTTCTCCAGATGTTTTAGCCCCTTCTACAGATGTTCAATAAGATTTAGTTGTGTTTTAGCTGTATGTTCTGAGTTACTATCCTGTTGGAGGACCTGTGCCTTCCAAATGAGACCAAACTTTCTGACACTGACCAGCACATTTCACTCCCGAACATCTTGATGGTCTTTAGATTTCATTGTAACCTGCACAAATTAAAGACTTTCTGTACTGGATGCCGCAAAGCAGCATCAACTGAACTGCGTCCATGTTTAACAAGAGGTATAATGTTCTTTTCTTTTAAAGCTTCATTTATCCTTTAGTTGATATAGAACTGATGTAAATGGTGTAAAGTTGAATCTCTTTTTATTCCTTTTCAAAATTTAATGTCAAATATATTTTATTAAGGGATGCACTACCGATACTTGTATCGGGTATCAGGGTCGATACCATTCCAATGAACTCGTATCGATATTGGTTAGATAAAGATTCCATGAACCGATACTTAAAACGTGGAAACTCTGCAATAATTTCACATAAAATGTTTATTTTTCACTTAAAACTTTAGTTTTGTGGTAATTTTTATTAGTATTTTACTTTTTTATCAAGTTCACCATCATATGTTTTAACAAGCAGAGAAGAAAATAAAACCTGTCTTCCAATTCACTGCATTTTTTGTGTGGTAGAAGTATCAGCATTAGTACTCTGTATAGGCAAGTACTCAGATCTAAGTATCGATATTTTATTGGTTTGAAAAAGTGACTTTGTTGCATCCCTATTTTATGTTGTTTCTCTTCAGATAATCATTGTAGGGTTTCAGCTGTGTAGAAGAAGGATCCCCTGTACTGGTCTGTGTTGGACCTGAAAAAGGTTCTGATTCTTGGCAAATTCTGGTCTTTTTGTATTTTTTCAATAAGTAGTTGAACCTCCTGAGTTTTCTTCCATTGAGCACATTATAATTCAAAATGTGACCAAAGGTGGGATCAGAACTTGATGTACTTTTACTTTGGAGGTCAGCCTTAAGGTTTTGGATTCTTGACTTAATTCTGTTCATCGCGTCATCTTGGGGTTGCATTTTCATGTGTGTCCATTTCCTGGGAGGTCGTCTACAGTTCCATCAGTCTTGTATGTTTTAATAATATTTTCAGCTGTGGCCACAAGAATAAGGTCCTTTACATTTAGCGTAAATATTTAATATCGTCTCTTGGAACTCTTCAGATAACGCTGGTCTGTGTTCAGTGTTGATACAGAGCATGTTTGTTTCCTTTAAACAGGATGGCTAAAATGCTTGAAGGCACCTGTGATGCTGATTACAGGACACCTTCATTTAACATGTTCCTATGGTCAAATTATTTTCAGTCTTTTCCAGTAGTAACATCATTGTTATTCAGCCAGTTTCATTATCATTTATTATCCTGTTTAATCGTTATTCAAAAACAATGTCTGATTTTTATTTTTAACAGAAACGTACTATTTTGTCCATGTCTGTAATATTCTGCTGTTTGAGGAGTAATTTCAAAGTCTTTGACAGATCAGCAAACCAAGATCAGAACCATTATCCACAAATGGAGAAAACATGGAACAGTGACGAACCTTCCTAGGCTGACAAAAATGACTCCATAAGAACATTAATGACTCATCTAGAAGTTCCCAAACAAATCTAGAAAAGCATCCTAAGTGCTGCAGGATTATATCCATAGGATCAGTAAAAGAGAGCTGTAGCAAAAACAGAACCCATTGAAGAGTTCCAAGGTGAAAACCACTGCGGATCTAAAATAAGCCAAAGGCCCGTCTTACATTTGCCAAAAACATTTTGATGATCCTCAAGACTTTTGGGAAAATATTCTGTGGACTTTCAGAAAAAGAACATCATACAAACAGTCAAACACGGTGGTGGTAGCATGATGGTCCGGGGTTGTTCTGCTGCTTCAGGAACTGAATGACTTGCTGTAATTTACAAAACCATGAACTCTCTACCAGAAGATTCAGAATGAGAATGTCCAGCCATCTGTTTGTGACCTTAAGCTTTTGGGTTCTGGAGCAGGTTAATGATCCGAACCAGCAAGTCCACCTCTGAATGGGTCTAATGAATAAAAAAAAGGAAGGTTTTGGAGTGACCTAGTCAAAGTCCAGGCTAAAATTAGCTTGAAATGCTGTGGCATGACTATAAACAACCCGTTCATCCTCAAAATGTGGCTGAATACACACATTTTATTAAAACAAGTGATGCCAGTTATCATCAATGCTTGACCACAGTTGTTCTTGTCAAACTACTATTTTTAGGGGCAGTTACTTTATTATTAAGGGCCATTTTATATCTCTAATAAATGAAATCCTTTAAAAACTGCATTTTGTATTTATCAGATTATCTATGTGTGACATAAAATTTGTTAGCTGATCTGAAACATTTAGGTAAATATCATGTACAAGCATTGAAACCAATTTATTGACCAATTAGCTTCATTTGATTTGACCAATTTGTCCATCCTCTTTCATCGTTTCAGCAAAGGCAGAGGGCCGCTCCTGTGAATACAATGGCCGAATTTATCAGAACGGCGAGGACTTCCGCGCTGGCTGCAAGCACCAGTGTACCTGCATTGATGGAGCGGTTGGGTGTGTGCCCCTTTGTCCTAGCCATGTGCCCCTGGCTTCCCCTTCCTGTCCTGCCCCGCAGTTAATCAAAGTGCCAGGCCAGTGCTGCCTCAGCATCGACTGCCATAAGGGAACCACTGTTGTGCCTCCAGCTTACCGTCGACCCCCGCCTCCTGCTTACCTACCTTTTCCCTTCATTCCTTACCCAGCCTATCCCTACTCGAAGCCTTATCCCAAACCTTACCGTAAGCTGTACCCTTACAAACCCAAAAAGGAGAAAGAAGTCTTGGGCAATGATCTGTTGGAGGTGGAACTCAAATGGGACAAAGCACATGGAAACAAGCACCTGACAGGTGAGAGAGAGTGTCACTTTGTTTCATCAATGCAGTCAAGCATCATGTTTGCTTTTCAGCCATTTTAACCCTTTCATGCACAAACAGCTTCAGTGTGGATCATTTCCCTCTGCATCTGTTTTCCACTGGCTCCTTGCACACCAGAGGCGCTCTCTCCCTCACACACAGCACATACAGTACCTCTGTTACGCAGCTCTCCCCTCTCTGTAATCACCCTCTTTATGTGTCAGTGTTGCCTGCTTAGTGAATAAGGCTAGTGTGCCTTTCATCCCTGTATGTCTGCTTTTCCACCCCTGATGGCCACTTTTCTCCCACTTGAAGTTTTGCTGATCCTGCTCTTCTTAGAACTCAATATTCTGCAACATGAATTTGGGTTGTCCCTCATGTGTCCGCTCTTTCATCCCTTCTAGCCTGGAATAAATTTGGAGAGCCATGTGTAGTTCAGACCACGCCCTGGTCCGAGTGTTCTCGGAGCTGTGGGATGGGCCTGTCATCGCGTGTCACCAATGACAATGCTCGATGTAAGATGATGAAGGAGACTCGTTTGTGCAACATTCGACCTTGCAGCTCTATATCGATGCCTGTCAAGGTAAGGAATGTGTTTGGAGCTTTTAAAGAAGTAAAATCAGAGCAAGGGATCATTTAAATAGGGGCTGCACGTTGGCACAGTTGGTAGAGCAGCGAGAAGGTCCTGAGTTCAAATTCAGGCTGGGACCCCTGAGTGGGTTTTCTCCAGGGACTCAACATTCAAGAGGTTATTTTGGTGACTAATTTGTCCCTAGGTGTGAGTTAGTGCATGTGAGTGGTTGCTTGTCTATGTGTGACCCTGCAATGGACTGGCGACCCTCTGCAGGGTGTCCCCCACCTCCCGCCCAAGTACTGCTGGAGATAGACACCAGCTCCCTGCGACCCTGAACAGGAAGAAACAGGTTTCGAAAATGATGGATGGATCATTTAAGTGCTTTCCTTTAACTTCAACATTGGAGTGACTGCTGCACCCTTATAGAGTACACATTTTACTCACTCTCTCACATTTCAAACATGAACCATGAACCACTTGTAGACCCTTTGATCTTTTATACACCTGTCTTTGCTGTGTTTGTCAAGATGGCATGGGTGTTAACGTGTACTGGGGTCAAGACTCATTTGGCACTCATCTGTTGTTCGGATTTTTTTTCTTTGGCGTGTCTCCCTAACTTTGTTTTTCCAATTTTAAATGCAAATTGCAACATTATCCCATTATGTGTGTAGTATTACAGTATAGCCTTGATTGCCACTAAACATGCGTGCTATAAATTTGGTTAATTTCTGCCCCAGGATGAACTTTTCTGGTATTGTCATCAGAGTTTAATTTGTTTGGTATTTAGTGTTTTTATCCCGCTCAACTGCTTTGTATTAAATTTATAGCTGCATCGATAACTCGTAGTCTTCCTGAGATGTTTTCATCAACGTGTTGATAACCTTTTCTTCTGTCTGCATCTACAGAAAGGAAGGAAGTGTTCTCGGACCCACAAGGCCCCAGAGCCGCACCGTTTGTCTTATTCTGGCTGCAGAAGCACCCGCTTTTACAGACCCAACTACTGTGGAGTCTGTAGGGATGGTCGTTGCTGCTCCCCTCGTCGCACCCGTACAGCCAATGTGACCTTTGTCTGCCCAGATGGAGAACTCTTCAGCAGGTCTGTGATGTTCATTCAATCCTGCAAGTGCAGCGATGAGTGCAACCATCTCAATGAGGCTGTGATGCCCCCGCAGCTGTGGCTCTATGGAGACACCCACAAGTTCAAGGACTAGTCGTATTCCCCTCATCTACATTCCTCTATAAAAGCTTAAAGGAACTCCTCATTAGCGATTCCCTTTTTAGAATAGCTGGCTAGCGTATCAACAAGTAGAAGCAAGCAACGTTCACACATCATCTTTTTTGAGAAGGAACCAGCAAAGTAAAATGAAACCACAAGAGCAAACTGCCAATAAGAGCAGCCTCAGCTTTAGAGTAGATTACAAGCTGTGTTTTGGCTTGTCCAGACTTCAAACTGTGACTAAATCTTTCTCTAAGATTTGGATGCAATCAATCATGTTTCTGCTGCCCTCCTACTTGTTCCCTGAACTTTGAGATTTCTGCTTGGGACGAAGGAGCAAGAGCAGAAACACAACCGTACAAAAGGAGGACTATTTCTTTTAGCTTGCTGATGTATAGATACAACTAGCTAATAGACAACTGGTTTAACATAAAACAGCTGAAAGCATAGATGAGAGTGGATCACCGAAAACCCAAAGACTCATATAGAGGACTTGATGAGACTGATGGGAAAAGGTGTTAGATTTTTTATGGTATTTATTGTTGAGACAGACATATTAGTGGCTTGCTACATGAATAACGTGGTACTGCTATGGAGGGGAAGAACGCTGCTCATCTGGGACTTGTCATGTCAGAGTTTTTCAAGTAACAGATGATGAAGAAGAATTCAAACAAAGACCTGATGGCTTGAGGATCTGTACAAATTCACACGTCAAAAGCTGTTTATACAGCTGAACTTATCTGCTGAGACTGAGACAGTCAGCAAGCACCAGGAGAAGAACTAGCGCCTAGCCGCCTGGGATTCTGGCGTCAAGCAGTCGACCACCTAATTTTGTGCAAATTACATTCTCTGAGAAGCAGTGAGAGCAAATCAGCCCCTCTCGGGTTCGCTATAAAAATAAAAGTTGAAAACTGTGTGTGTGATGAGGTAAACATGTAATTTGTGACTTGAGGGTGGAACCGCTTTAGAGCCTAATCTGGCCTGTAATTGAGCGGCGAGGCATGTCACTGAAACAAAACAAGAACTCGAGTATTTTCATGTTAAAGAAGTGTCTGTTTGTGAAAAGTGCTGACTGTCAAGGCAAAGTAAATCTTTGTTTTCAATACCAATTTATTTTTGGGGGGGTGATAGTTTTAAACTTAAGGTTCTGTTTTGTTCTTTAATCTGATTAAGATTCTTGTCTCATGTTAATTCATTTCAAATTAACTTTAATATATATATTAAAAGGCAGAATCTGAATTTGTTCACCCAAAATGAAATTTTGAACTTACAGGTGATGAAAAATGCTGTAGACGTCTTCTCATGTAGATGCTGTGGTTTTTATTGTATAATTTTAAAGGAGGCCATAAGAGCAGCTGTGTACAGATTCATTGTCATTTCTTTGTAGTTTTATCTGCTGTATAAAAACCCAAATTCCTCTTGAAGTAACTGATGTACAGTTAAACCCTGAACGAGGCAGAGTTCAGATCTGTTAAGCATGAAATTAGAAAATATTTTTAAAACTGAGGCAAAACTCTGTGATTATGTTTCTCACCTTCTTGGAAAGTAGTTTGTAAATATACACGAGAGTTTAAAACATTTTCATTCTTTTGAATAAAGAACTTTTTACCCTTTGTGTGAATATTTTACAGTAAGGACCATCTGTCGTGCACAAAAACAACCTGATAGGAAGTTATTTCATCATGAAATATTCATTAAACTAAACTGTAATAAGACTTTGTCATAATTACTAGTCCATTAACATCCATGACCTATTTTATTTGAACTTTTAAGTGATTTATTTTCAAGTTTGCACACCAAAATACCACGAGATACAAAGTAAGAATCACATGTTTGTACAGTGTCAGTTCCATTATGTAATCTAAAAACTTTTACTGTACTTGAGTAAAGTTATAAAAGACTTTTCTTTAGAAATTTGAGTTAAAAAAGCTGCCAGATGAACAAAATTGGTTTATACCAGAAACTCAAGTCTAAAACACCATCTGAAAATGAAGCTCTTTATGCAATAAAGCTAAAAACACTAACTTACAACACTAATAATTTTGGAAAAAAGAAGACAACTTCAAACTGTTGAGATTTTTTGGTCACATTTACTCAGGATGCTTCCCTGAAGCTCTGCTCAACACTGAAATAAATGAAAACAAGGTGGAGACAAACGTCTCCTAAGAGACCACAATGATAAAAATGGCATTTATAAAAAGTTTTAATTAAGCAAAAGAAAAAAAACAAATGTAAAAGACAAATAAAACCATACCCCTCCTTCCCCTCCCCCAAAACAACTTACAATAAAAATAAATGTTTTGTGAACAAATGTGCAGAGCTTTAAAATCAACTGATGTACGTCTACTTCCAAAAACAAGACACGTTGAAAGGAGGCTTCTGTTCGGCTGGGGGACTCATCTGGACTGCTCGACTGGGGGGGACACAGAGGACAAACATTAGTATGTAAAAGATTTGCACAATAAGCAACAGCTGAACAGACTGACTTCATACCAGCAACATGTGAGGATTTACTGAAATCTCCAGCTGCTGCTGTAATTATTATCTGCTGAGATCTTAACCCTCACTCTGCATTAACTGCATGCCTCGATGTTTATGTGCTTTAAACACCTTTAATCCACAAATTACAATCTAAAGTGATGCATCTAGGAAGCATTTGTCATGGTGCAACGACTTACTGTAAGATGAGATGTCAATCTCATCTGGCAGCTCAGCCACGTTGACTTCAAAGCGATCCTGCACGTCGTTCAGGGTCTTGGCGTCTGTCTCATCGGACACAAAGGTTATTGCCAGACCTTTGGTTCCAAACCTACCGGCACGGGCAACCTGGTGAGTGCAGGGACACCAAACAATGTTAATTTTAAAAGTTTTACTATAATAAAATCAAAATTAATGAAAAAAGCTGATTTGTTTTCTGTGAAGAGTTTCTCACCCTGTGCAGATAGGTGTCAGAATCTTCTGGCATGTCGTAGTTAAAGACAATATTCACTCTCTCGATGTCCATCCCTCGACCAAAGAGGTTGGTCGCCACCAAGATTCGCCTTTGGAAGTCCTTGAACTGTTGATAGCGAGACAGCCTGAAAGAGGATTATCAACACAGCTGCATCAATTGACCACATCCCAACAATGTGTCAAGCTGATCAGACCATTCTGATGCACTCTGATAAACACATTTGAGTGAATTCAAGCTGAATGAGTCTGTGAGAGTCTCACCTTTCCTCCTGAGACATTCCTCTGTGTATGGCTATAGCAGGGAAGTTTTGTTCCACGAGCAGCTGGGACAGAGCGATGCATCTCTGGACTGACTTGACGAAGATCACCACCTACAGGCAAAGCAGCAGAACATGAAAACAGGCCAGTAGGAATTTAAATTATGCTCAGAGGTCAAGTTATTGGGGAAAATCTGGAGACATGTGAGGGACACTGATCAAACTGCTCAAAAATTGCTAAAAGTTCACTCAGAGTTTTTATGTTCGATGTTTCACCTGATTGAACTCCAGCACATCAAGGAGGTCGAAGAGTTTGCGGTTTTTCTCGCTGTCCTTCAGTTTGCAGTAGTACTGCTGCAGACCATGGAGTGTAAGTTTGGTCTCGTCGTCTACAAACACCTCCATAGGCTGCGTTGAAGAGACGGCGGTTTAAGCAACAACATATATAAAAACGTGTGGAAATGTGCAGGAAACTTAGAATTTGCACTTACGTCCTGCATGAATTTGCGGCAAACCGGTCGGATCTCCTTACTCAGCGTTGCACTGAACATCATGACCTGCTTCTCGTGGGGAGTCATCCTGAAGATGTCCTGCACGTCACGCCTCATGTCTGTCACACGGAAGCACGAATGAATAACAAATACCTTGACAAATTCCTTCAGTAAACGATCAGAACGTGACAGGAGAACACACCTAGCTGCTCTAGCATCTTGTCACACTCATCCAGGACGAAGTGTTTCACATTCTTCAGACCCAAGGTCTTGTTACGGATCAGGGCGAGGATCCGACCCGGTGTTCCCACCACGATGTGAGGGCAGTTCTTCTTCAGGGTTTCCTCGTCCTTCTTGATGGACATCCCGCCGAAGAACACTGCTGCTTTTACACTGGGCATGTACTTGGAGAAACGCTCATACTCTTTGCTGATCTGGAAGGCCAGCTCTCTTGTGTGGCACATGACTAATACGGACACCTGGAGATCAAAAACAAGGACAAATTTATCAAACGTCTAAAAGAATCTATTTTTAATAACCTGACTTTAACACAAGACTTAAATTTTAGACACGAAAGAAAAGAAAAATGACAGCAAAATAAGAAATGTATGTATGTAAAATCCAGAGAATATTACTGTTAGAATTTATAACCACAAAACCAATCCATCAGATTTCTAAATTTAATTAATTGCATGATAAAGACACACACACACTGACCTGTCCATCAACCGGTTCAATCTGCTGCAGTGTGGCCAAAACAAACACCGCCGTCTTGCCCATTCCAGATTTAGCCTGGCACAAGATGTCCATACCAAGGATGGCCTGTGGGATGCACTCATGCTGGACTGAAACCAGAAAAATAAACAAAAGCATCAGCATCAATACATTCACAGCAACACCAGCAGAGTTGGATAGTTTCATAGAATTTCACATTTTCTTAGAACAAAACATATAAATATTTACACACAACTTTAATCAAATGATTCATGTTACTGAATGTGACTTCTATATAAAATAACCTTCACTATTTCCAACTTTACTGCTTTTGTTTTACAAACAAGCTTGACAAGAACGCGAGTCTCCACGTCAACAAAAGGTTTGGGTGTGTAGTATTCCAAAGATCTCCGTCACTGTCAAATAAATCTCTGACTCCATTCCATTATGGTCACTGAAGCACAAGCTGACAAATAATAATAAATAAGTGTGTGGCACAAAAGTCGCCCCCGAAAAAGGCTGATGGGTCAAAACCTGCTTATTTCATAAACTACACATGGGTCTGGAATTAGCAACAAAAAAATAAAACAAAACATAAGAAAATGTGATGACACAGAACCTCACAGTAAAAACATTTGAAAGGTTGGGACATAGAATAACACGTAAACCAGACTTCCATCTATTAGGTCAAATATTCAGAATCAGAAAGATTTACTATAAACAGACAATGACAAGCTCTGCTGCACCTTCAATCAGTGCACCAATTGACTGCACCAGCTCCCGGACGTCAGACAAAAAGTTGATAAACTGCTGTCCATGACTGACACCATGAAGAGGAGCCGCTTTGTCATGAATAACATGCTACATGAACTGGATCCATACTAAAATCAGAATGTGTCAGTGTTTAATTTACATTACTGGGTAATGACTGCCATGGAACACCTGAAGACACCAGGACATCATCAGGACTCAGTTGTGCTCACCTTCAGACGGATGCTCAAAACCACAGTCGATGATGGCTCGGAGCAACTCTGGCTTGAGAAGAAAATCCCTGAAGCCCGAGCTGTGGATGGAAACGTATGAACCCTTCACCTCCTTCTTCCCAGCTGGGACGGCGCTTTCAGGGGCTCCTTGAGGCTCTTCATCTTCTTCATAATCGAGAAGCTCGTTATCAACGTCATTTTCAGCCATTGTGCGCGTGTTTGTCTAGAACACAAAACAAAGAGTTTCCTTATTATGTGTGTAGGTTTTTGTGATGAAAAGTTCTTGTTTGACAATGTATGTTGATATCTAAATATAGATTAATATTGGAAGTAACACTATACAAGGAGTCTCGGCTACGATCTTTGTCTCTAACCCCCACAACAAGGACAAAACGTAAGTTCGTGATAATTAACGGTTTTCATCAATACATGCCAGTCACAATCTACCAAGAATACTAGATTTAACAGAAACCCCCCACAGACTACATCTCATACGCACGAACATAATGCAAACAATAAGTTTATCGGCAGCACGGAACCGGTTAGCTTCTTAGCACAGAGTCATTGTGTTGCATAATCGCTGCTAACGTGGCGAGCTAACTTTAACAAAGACTCGTACTCTCAATAAACTCTGTCCTCATTGTAACTATAAACTGAGCTCCTATCAATACAAGAAATGTTTCAATGTGATCATAAATATCAAAACGTTTCATAACAAAATCAAATTTAGGGAAGCTTAAGGGATAGGCTAAGCTACCTGATGCTAGGCTACACAATCCTCCGCTTCACGATAACAATGGATTTTAGCCTAAAATGGCTATAATTGCACTGATTCTAAATAAATATATATCATTACTTCTAGAGAATGAAACTTAGCTCTAAAAACGGCAAAAAAAACAAGAAAAAAGCAGAACCAGATCTCTTACTTTTACGGTGTTAACTCAGAGTCTACTGGATCCAAACCGCATGGGCAGGCCTCAAGAAGGTTTATGCCACTGCACGGAAGTCCCGCCCCACCGAAAAAAGAGTTGGTATCATTGGTGAATTATTTCAAACACCGCCTCTGATTGGATTGTAAATTCTGCCGCAGACCATCGCAGATAAAAAAGCGGGATCGAGTGATTAGTGTACGGAAGCTCGTGAGGGACTTAGTAAACCAGTCAATAGAACTCGACTTTGTGACTACATACTACAAATTTATATATTTTTAAACCGAAATGGAGACTATAAATCAGCTTTGAAACATCTTCAGCATAATGTTCGTTTTGGTAAAAAAAAAACTTCGAAATTTTAAAATGTTTGCAAAAAGGATTTCAAAAAAACATATTTTAGTTGTTATAAAATGAGTTCAAGACAGATCTGTGAAGAATATCATATCTGTTTATACTGCAAACTGTTTCTATTTATTCTCTGTTCTCAATTTTATTAATTCATATTTGCAAATGTGTTTTAATACATTTTATATTGTTACTTTTCCTGCAGGTTTAAAAATGTCATCTTTAATGACAGTTTTAGAGGTTTTGTTTTCTTTTAGGATTTAGAATTTGGCTTCAGTTCACTTTTCTCTTGTACTTATAGAAATGTAAATAAACATCATTGAACATATAACACAGACACAAGATACATTTAACAACGTTGTCCATCATTAATGGCTCCTTAGTGTTTGAAGCCTGTTTAAACAAATAAAATATAAATATTTCTATGAGAGAAGAAATTATTACTTTAGGTGTTAAACATGTAACAATCTGGATGAAGGATTACAGATCCTGGATGGAGGAGTACAGGTCCTGGATGAAGGAGTACAGGTCCTGGATGGAGGAGTCCAGGTCCTGAATGGAGGAGTACATGTCCTGGATGAAGGATTACAGATCCTGGATGGAGGAGTCCAGGTCCTGAATGAAGGAGTACATGTCCTGGATGAAGGATTACAGGTCCAGGATGGAGGAGTACAGGTCCTGAATGGAGGAGTACAGGTCTAGGATGGAGGAGTACAGGTCCAGGATGGAGGATTACAGATCCTGGATGGAGGAGTACAGATCCTGGATGGAGGGCAGATCAGCACCAGGGATCCTTTCTGTAGACCTTATAGTTCTGCACAGTCTGTTTGCAGGAATTTATAAACTGATGCAGCTGTTGTTACAGTATTTATTGTCTTATAGTTGAGGCCGCTGGAAAAACCAAATAAGTTAAAAATGTTACAATTAAAAACAATTTGTTTGATAAGATATGAGCACTCTCCAAACATACACTATTTAATGTTTAATTTGGTTCAGTTTAATTTCTGTTTAAAACAGAGATACATTTTATTTTGATAACTAATATAACATTCAACGCTTCCAGTGACTAACTGGAAGGAGTTAGATACAAGAGAATTAACAAAAGTCTTTACTACATATTCAAGATTATTATTCAGTAGTTACAAAATCAAACTGCCCTTCTTCAATAGAATTAATACAAACATGTAGTAAAGACTTTATAAAAGCCATCAACAGTGTTATTCCTGCATTGTAAAAAGAGATTTGCTGACTGCACTCGACTCAGTCTAGTTTACCTGTTGCTTTGATTCAGTTAAGTTACATGAACTATCACTGTCAAGTTGAAGTGTACACTTCTATTCCAGAGACTCTGTTTGTGGGATTCAAACCAGGAAAAATACATATAAAAACAATTAACAGAATATTTCTAGAATAAAAATGCATAAAACTGCACAATAAAAACACGCCTTAGTAGAATACTGTCAGTTTTAGAACAGAGTGAAAGATAGTGTTATATCTGTGACTCTAAAGCTGATGAGAATTTCCACTGTGTAGGAGAGAAATATGGAAAACTGTCAGAATTTGAGAGATCTGCACCACCGCTGGTGTGACACTGGTTAAGAAAATCCCTGACATTTGACGGCAAGGAAAGAAAGAGACAGTTTTCAACTAGCAGACCACCTCCACATAACCCCAAACAGCAGCCCAGTTCAGCAGGCAGCTCGTCCAGACTGTTGCTACGTAAATCCAACCTGCACAGGTGATTTAAAGCTGCAATGCCACTTGGCAAAGTATGAAGAGAGTTGCGAGCTACATTTAGGATGCGCAGCTCCAAGCAGCTGCTGAAGAGGTCAGAAGGGAGGCTCTTTAACCTGTTCCCGCTAAGGTCCAGTTCTGTAAGCAAGTGCAATGCCTTTACCTCGGCAGGCAGCTCAGCTAGCAGGTTGCCAGCTAACAGGAGTCTACGAAGACGGCGAAGCGTAAACAGTGTTGATGGAAGACTCTGGAGATGGTTGTCACATAGATCCAAAACCTCTAGACCACGAAGGACACCGACACTGTCTGGCAGCGCCAAAACACGGTTGTATGCAAGTTTAAGGCAAGAAAGGTGTCGCAGGTGAGCCAGACTAAGCAGCTCCTCCAGAGTTCTCAGATTGTTATGCTGTAGATCGAGCATCCTCAGCTTGGTCAGAGCCAGCAGGACAGACGGCAAACGCTCCAGCTGGCAATCCTGCAGCTGCAGCTCCGTCAAGTTGACCATTCGCTTCAGACCTGTCAGCATAAGTAGCCTTGTGCCCTCGTTATGGATCTCTAGCCTCACCAGACTGTTTGCTACCTGGATTAACTCCTCAGGAATTCTCTGTAACATGCCTCGAATCACCAGAACACGAAGGTGACGCAGCTGACGTAGGCTCCCCAGGGCCCAGCTACGACCCACATTACCCTCACTGCTTAAACGCCCACTAAGGTGGAGCTCATGCAGACTGCGGAGAGAAAAAACCCAACTGGGGATCTGTGATGTTTGAGTGAAGGTGATCTGAAGGACCTCTAGTCGTTCCTGCAGGACTCCAAGAGCACGGGGATCCATAGATGGAGAGCAGTGGTACAGGTGAAGTTCCCTGTGGTCAGAAAAAGACAACAAAAGTCCAAAAGAAGTGTGAACAAAACTACAAGCATATAAAGTTATAACAGCCGTGCATTTACCTGAGTGAGGACATGTTATACACCCGGGCAGTAAATCTGGCATCAGGGATGAGCTCCAGTTTGAGGACCTGCAGCTGGCTGAGGGTAAAAACAGCTGGAGGAAGGTGAGGCAGGGCCACAAGATGGAGTCTTGTGCAGCCGTCTGCATCCACACTGGTCATAGCATGTAGTTTTTCTTCTCCCCAGTGTCTCTCTAAGCTTTCCTTCACCAGTCTGCTCTCACTCACCGGGGACAAAAACACAGACAGACGCTGGGACAGCAACGGATCATACTGGTCCAGCATGTGTATCAGGAAGGCAAAGTCCTTTGTCAGGTCTGGGATGTCTCTTAGGGAACCAAACTCTTTTAAAGAGTGAAAGGAGTATTGTTGAAGACAACTAGGAGGAGAAAACAAACACACACACAAAAACATCAATGAACATCTAGTATGTTCAAGTTTTTTGGGGTGTTTTTCCTTTTTTTGGCCCATTATTTCAATCTAATTCTAATTCATATAGAGTAAATGTCAAACTGTAATCTACTACTTAATTAAACTACTGTGCAAAATACCACACCCTGTTCAGTTCTAGGATTTTGCATGTCAGGATATAACAAAAGTCATCTGGACAGTGAAAACAAAAACCAAAGTCTTTAAGGGTCAAGAGAACACAACCAAACAATATATTTTTGTATTTGATGCAGAAACAGTCAAACATGTAGCTTTACACATTTTACACACTCACTGTGAGTCCTGACCTGTGAAATATCCAGCTGAGGGTGTAGATGTTAAGAAGAGCATACAGCCCCAGGAGGGTCAGGTAGGCCACCAGCAGTTTGTGCAAGAGGGACGACAGCACATGGATGCATTCAAAGTTTGCATAACCAATAAGGTTGATCTCATCAAGGTGACAGATATGATTTAAAGAGAGGGAGCCGAGAAGAGGGATTGTGTAACAGATGATCAGAAGTACCATCAGCAGTTTGAAAATCGTCTGAGCCAAATAGACCTGAAGAGACGAAATGAAGTTAACATGGGAGTTATGTGTAAAATAAAGACACCTAAAGTTCACTTACCCTGTAAATCACAGCTGAGCTTTCACAATGAGACCGAAATTTTCTGACTCTTTCAAACAGCGCCCTGGCCTGTTCCCCATCGCTTTTATCCAGACTCATCACTTGCCTGGGACTGTCAACCATCTCTAAAGGCTTGGAAGAACAAAGGTCAGCATCAGAGCTGAAGGATGCAGAAGACATGGCGGAGTTACAGGAGAGAGTGGAGGGAGAAGGTGATGGAGGAGCAACGGATCTCTTTAACAATAAGGTTTCTGTGTCTGAATCTGTACTTGAATGTTGAGTGTAGGTCACTGGGGGTGAGGAAGAAGCTGAAGATGGGGGAGGTTGTCTCTTAACTTCCTGGATGTTTTCCTGATGAGCAGCATGAGACAGGACCCGAGATGTCCAGGGAGACTCACAGCATTTTGCCAAGATGGTTAAGAATTGTTCTATGCGCGAGGAGGTGTGAGGGAAATGCAGCCAGAACGAACCGCAAGCAACCAGAACCAGAGACTGCAGCAAGACCATGTAGGGGATGAAGCGTGAGCACAGAGGCAAAGCCTCATGGTAGCACACCTAGGACAAGCAGACAGAGCTTTTACTTACCCATTTGTAAAAAAGAAAAAAAAGTGTAATATTTCAATAACCTTTAAATATACTTGTTAGAACAAATGTGACACAATGCACGAGTTTAATTGAAAACCCCCAAAAAATCTAATCTTTGTGACACTTAAATAGAATTTGCATAATAATTTGAAACAGGAAGTACAAATGGTAAATTTTGACTTGTATTCAACGACGTTAATATCACATCTGGTATCACTAAAATCATGAGCGTCATCTACTAATAAAATAATTCACAATAATAAAATAAGAATATTTATCCACTGGTGAATTTTTTCACAAGTGATTAAAAAGAAGTTATTCAACCTGCATCAAGATTTTCAGATGATGAGACATTCATGGACAAACAATGATAAGGATTATATGAGAAGTATGTAACCATGGAAAGTTTGAAACACAATATTCAGAAACAACGTTGGACTCAGCGTTTCAATGTTTGCAAGAGGAGAACATGCAAAGTCCATGCTGGAAGGTCCCAGCCTGGACTCGAATCCAGGACCTTCACACTGCAAGGTCCTATCCCCTGTCCCACCGTGCAGCCCAGAAAGAAACTAAGAATGTGAAAATAGAAGATTTTGCTGATTATGGAAAGATATCAACATTTATATATATATAAAAAAAAAAATAGGAACAAGGTGAAAATAAGCATAATAATCAAAATTATTGCTGGACCGTGTAACTTTACAAACAGCACCCCATAGACAAGAACCAGAAAATCAAAACTAAATACCAAGATATATAAATAGAACTAAAGTTAAAAGTATTGATATGAGCAGGAACATTTTGAAAACCCTAATCTAACAGTAAACCCACTGATCGGACTACAGGGCTGATCGCCAACCAAAAGTAATCAGATCCTCAAACTTGTCAAATAATACCGTTTCAAAAAGCCAGTGAATTACTAGTGATGGTACACAAGCGCATAAAATCCTTATTCATTCTCATGTCTCTTTTAAGGCAAATTAACCTTCACAGTGGATTTTGGAGGCCTTCTAGAAAACATGATTGATTTGTTCTACTTTCCTGATGGATTTTGAATAAATACTGTTTACGGTACCTGGCTGATGTAAACATACTGCTGGTACACCAGATGAGTGCGGCGGCCACGTGCTGCAGAACGAACATTTGGATCGGTTTTGCGTGGAATTTGCATAGAAGGGTTTGAAGATGGAGTCAGTGCTGCATCTCTGCTTGTTGGGGGACTGTGATCACTTGTGTTTGCACTCATGGTCAGACCTGAAGGAATGCACACAACTCTGTCCGTGGACAGCTGCTCAGTACAAGCCAGAACAGAAACCAAAAGCATCAGAACCACCAGGTAGTCCATGAAGACCTCCCACCAAGGTTTCAATAGTTTACATGTGTTCTGATGATGGTTTACAGGCACTAATTCTGACAGGGAAAACATGGTGCTGTCTGGGAAATACAAGAATATCTGTAAAAATAAGAGGAAAAAAGATTTAGTCTAAATGTGTTCTATAAAAATAGTGGATATTAATTTGATTCACAGTGGAATTTTGGTCAAGTTTAAACATTTATTTAGCACAGCAAACCTTTTAAAAGAAATGATGCACTCTAAAAACTAAACTATTGGGTCAATAAAAAAAAGTATGTTAACATGTTCCACTAGAATTTTTAGGTTAAGCTAACTGTTGGCAGAATTACATGAATTCAAAGCATTGTTTTGAGTATGTTGAAGTAGGTTTTGGCCAAAATCAAACACATTTCTAAGAAACATTGTCAACATGAATGTTGATTCAACGTGATATTTTAAGTTCATGTTTTTAGAGCGCTTTTATCAGCTTGAATTACTTAAATTACTGCATTTTCTAAGTGAAATGTTTTGGGAAAAAATACAATAAAAGTTAAATTAATTCATTTTTTAAATTAAATCATTTTTTGAGTCTTTGGATAGGTGCATTTACTTTTACAACAAACTAATTCAATGACTCACATTTTCAAAAAATCCAGTCAGAATAATTTACTTTTACTGCCCTTTATTAAATGTTACATACCTGTAAAAACTTGTAAAAACAGCTTTTCCTTCTTTCTTTTACAGTCACCTTACAGAAACTATTGGTCAGTGCAGTCTGGTTCTTTTGTGAAAAATCCTGTGACACAGCAAACTCCTCCTGAGTTGACCAACACGCAGCTTTTCATGTGTTGCCAAGGCAGGCGGAGATATGTGACAGAAAAATCTAATTGAGTGCCAGAAGCCTGTTCAGGGGCCACCGAGGGTTTGCTTGTACTATTTAACTCCTTCAGAGCTAAATTACATCAGAAAACAAGGAAATGTGTCTTAACAGAAACAAAACATTTGAAAAATGATATTTTGAATTTTCATTTCATTTTTGTGAAATGTGGGATGGCTGTGGCGGAGCAGAGGGTTGCTGGTTCAATCTCTGCTTCCCCAATACATGTTTCCCCTCAGGACTTCCCTGACTCTTCAGTTTTACATACTGTGGTCTGTTTGTGAGGTAGTCCTTTATCCAGGTGATTGTGGAGGCATCCACCTGTGTCTTCTGGAGTTTTTGACACAATAGCACAGGCTGAATTGTGTTAAAGGAACTGAAGAAATCAAAAAAAGATGATCGTCACAGTGCTGCCTGCTTTGTCCAGATGACAGTGGGTTTGCTGAAGCAGGTGTATGATGGTATCTTCCACTCCAACCCCACGGCAATAAGCAAACTGCAGTGGGTCTTGAAACGTGCTTGTTTGCCTATTTTGGTGGACCAACACGAGTCTCTCCAAGACTTTCATGATATATATATATACATAAACAAAAAAACAAATAATTAAATCATAATAAAAAAACAACCAACATTTGGGCCTGCAGTTGGTTTGAACTTTCAACATTTAGACACCAGTAGGAATAAACAATATTCTCAAAAAGTGCAGTAGACCTACATTGTATAAAGTTGTTAGTAAAAGAGAAAGTTAAAAATAATCAATGCATGAATAGAAGTTTGTTGTTTCATAGAAATATCAGTCAGTATTTTGCTGCTAAATTTTGAAAACAATGCTTTGCTTCTTTTGGACCAAAATGAGAGATAATGAAAAGCTCCTGGTCACAGTACAGTACCCCTGACATCCAGCAGAGGGCGCTCTAGTTCCAGACACACATTCAAGGTACAACTAGAAAGTTTCTGAAGAAACTTTAAAGGGCCTGCTACTATGTGTGAGTGAGTAAACCCTCAGCCAATCAGAAAGCTCCATTCTCCTGTTACAGTGTGTGTAAGAACTGACAGATGCTGCAGATGTGATGAAAGTGACCAAATGAAAGGTGGACAGACATCTGCAGGTCAAAGAGTAACAGAAATCTATCAAAAATATCAGAGCCTATTATATATGGTTTCAATGATAGGTGTGTTTTTTGTGAATTATGTTGCTATAGCAACGCAACTAATCACCTGAACACAGGTCAATTTGATGTGTTATACATATGATTACAACAAGCAGTTGGTGCTGGTTTTTAGTAAAAGTAACTTCTCCTGACCATACCGATCAGATGGATGCATCATATGTGGTCACAGGTCCTAATGTCTGTCCTGTGGTGAATGGCGTAAAGTTTATTTATAAAAGGTCATGGTCACACAGTAAAAGTTGAATCTGTGATTGAGCCACAATGTCTGTAGAGGAAAGTATGTTGACGCAGTAACTTTTTGAAAACAATCAAGTTTTAATCTGTTTTTGGAGTGTTATAAATTCATATTAAATGAATACAGCTGCCATGGTAACTGGAAACACCACAAATCCACCACTATATACAGTATAACAGCTCCCTAAATAAAAATTCCCTGTTTCAGCTAATGGCTACAAACTCACTTAGTCATAAATAATAAACATAATTGATCCATTTCTTATTTTATAGGAGCATTAATGTGCACATGCAGGAGACTTGTGGTATGTGTTGCTTTTGGGCCACTAACAATCTTAAGCAGAGATGCAAACTGACAAAGAACCACAATGAGATCTACACTGCACAGCTGGTGTGTGTGTGTACTGAGGAATGACACGTTGTGTTGTGTGTGTATATGTGTGTATTGTGGAGTGGGGCGCACCAAATTTGGAAAGCAAAGAAATACTCAAAAAATAAGTTGTGGGGAAGTTGCAGTACTGGTAGAAAACAGTACTCACATATGTGGGTGAGAGTGACGTTCATCAGTGCCACAGAAGAAAATCTCAAAATAAAAAAGTGTGACTGTTGTGAACCAGGTATTTAGTTAGGCTAACATTAAAATGGACTTCTTGAAGGGTAGTTGATCATGTAGCCTACCAAGGTTTTTAAACTTCTGTTCAGTCTCAAACTAGCAACAAAGTGCATCAGCTTTAAAGCTGGAGTGCGTAACTTTTACATGTCCGTGAATGTCCGTTTCAGCCAAGCCACTATCAGAGGAGATGACACAATGCAGATTAAGCCGATCGGCTCCTCAAACATCTCACGGTATTTTTCAATATATCTCATTTTTACTTTGCATGTCAACCGGCGACATTCCCGCGCTGGCGCACAGTAAATTACGTCTTTTACATCACAACAAGAAAAATAATAAAAAATAGAACGCAGTGTCTCGTAGCAGCCGGCAGAACGGGAAGGTCGACATGGCGGAGAATCCAAATAAACAGCCGAGAGACACTTATCGGGAAGTGGATCCTACCACGAAAAAAAAAAAATTCCTGGACGTTCGGCAGAGGGACTATTGGCTAAGAAGGAAAGTGACCGAAGGAGAAGGCAAACACGAATTTGTATCGGCGTCGCTTTTCCTCGGTGGAGAGAAGAGATCTGGCTGATGTTCAGGGGTGCACATAAGTGGTCCGCAGGTCCGCACACACTGTCAAAATATAAAATGCGCACCAGATGAAAACCAGAGCGCCGAAGTTCCAGCTGATCAGCTGATTCTGTCTCTATCTGTGTCAGTTTGTGTCTGTCAGTTTGCCAGTGTAACGGTTTTTCAGTCAGTCAGATCAGAGCAGCTGACTGCAGGATTCTGCATCGTGTCAAAACTGAAAAAATTAACTGAATAAGACAAATAGATCATTGTGGCCCCAACAGCTGACTAATAAATTTCAACACCAAACTGTTAAATGTACATTAAAGTGAACAATCAAACCTGTAAACAATCCAACCTGAACTCTGAAGGTTTTTTTTTTTTTTTACCAGTATTTTTATATTTTACTGGTTTCTCTTGATTTTTTCAACAATGAAATGATATTTATTGAAACAAATATAGAGCCAGGTAAAGTAAACAGACTGAATTTGAAGCTTGATTAAGACAGATACCGGTTGGAATCACAACGGCAGAGATAAAGCGGTGGCAGTTGGGCTTACGTCATATGGAAGCGCCAGCTTCATTGTTGTAATGACGCAAAAATTCCGCTAGGGGGCGACAGAAGTTACAGAAGTTACGCACTCCAGCTTTAAATAAATAATCACTCTGATTTGCAATAACAAGCATAAAATCACAGAGTTTAATTGATCACTTCCATTGAAAGGATCTCTAAAAGTCTGCACGTCAGTAGTCCAGTGGCCTTTAAGGATCTTTTTGAAGTGAACTAAAGTACATTAAAGTAACTTAAACAAATATGAAATTCCTTTTTTTTAAAGTGGTACATGGATGTTTTAATTTCTCACAGTTTTTCTTAAAGAGGCCCTTCCATTAAAAACGTTTTTTCTGAGGTTTCTGTTGAATATTTTAGCTCCATAGGTGTTCTTACCTTCATAGTGGATGTGAAAACAGGTCAACAACTTCTCTTTCAGTTTTAATCTCTCAAACTACGCAGGTGGCGATAACACCCGAGTTCTCCCGAGTCCGAACGGCCTGTATTTGTTTCATCACAACTCCTTTGTTCGTTAGTATTCGGCAGCTCCTGCAGTTGAAACCACGCCTAGCATGCTGCTAGCTAAAAGCTGTTAGCATAAGATGTAGCAAACAGGAAGACACAACGTCTGATGTTGCCATGCGCAGCGGGGCAGGAAACAGTATTCTTTGCTCTCATAGGCTAGTTTCTTAGCCAATCAGAGTCCAGCAAATTCAAATAATGAATATGAACGAGCTGCTGCCGAAGCAGTCGAAGCAGCTTGACGGAAGGAGCCGGAACCACCCGAATTTTAATGCAGACAGATTGAAAGGTCTGTTAATCAGTGTTTCCTGATGTTTTTTAGATATAAAATGTTTCATATTACTGGTTAATACTTAAATAACCACAAAGTCCTGAAATGTGTATGGAATGGCCTCTTTAAGTAGATTATAAGTTGGTATTTTAAGAAGGAGGAATGTGGCTTATACATAAACAGTTTATACATAAAGTGTTTATTGGTAAAATGCTAAAAACGTGATAAAAAACAACCGCCATGCTAAGAAAACTGGTACTTCTGTATGTAGAAGTACCATGTACATGTCTTCCTTTTAGATATAATAGTACCATGTTAATATTTACTGGAAAATACAAAAATATGCTTTAATGTACAAAATAGTTACTAGAAATTTTTCATAGCTATGTAGAAACTGCCAGGTTTTAAAAGGAAATAAACAAACAGGTTTGAGTTATTCTGGTTAAATAAAAAAACAATGAAATATATATTTTATTCTACTTAATTATATTTGATAGCTGTACATCAGTACAAATACCATCTACAACAATAACTTGCTAAACTTGAGTAAAATAAAGTATATCTTTATGTTGTCAAGCATCAATCTGAGAAAATCCATGTTTAAAAATACATAAATTAAAATACTTAATGTGAAAATACTAAACCATAAATTTCACTTTGTAATTTTATGGATCATTGCTAACGAGTGTTTACTAAAAACAATCTCTTAATTTCTTCAAATGTCTTAGCTAGAAATGTTTTTGTAGTGTAAATCTTTCACATTGGGGGGAAAAACCTCAGACGTGTTCGAAGATCATAAGATAACAACACATTTAATTTATCCAATATATTTTTAAAAAATGTTTTCTAAACTGTATCATGATCTTTTTTTTCTTCTTGAGAACTGGTGGAACTGCTTTGTGGGCATAATATCTTAAATGTGAACAAGACAAGGAGATGATTGTGGATTTTAGGAAGAGCAGCACCATGCCAGAACCCATTTCCATCATGGGAGAAGAAGTGGAGGTGGTGGAGGAGTATAAATACCTGGTGTTCACCTGGACAACAGACTGAACTGGAGACACAACTGTGATGCTGTTTTTAGGAAGGGACAGAGCAGACTGGACTTCCTCAGGAAGCTGAGATCCTTCAACGTTTGCAGCAAGATGTTGAAGATCTTTTATAAGTCTGTTGTAGAGATTGTGATCACATCTACAGTCACCTGTTGGGGGCGGAGCATCAGAGCAGGGGATGTAAAGAAATTGAATAAACTGATAAAGAAGGATTGTTCTGATCTGGATCCTCTTGAGTTTATTGTCCAAAGGAGGATGAAGAACATGATGGAAAACCCTCATCATCCTCTTCACAACACAGTCGTGTCTTCAGTCAGAAGCTTCTTCAGATCTGACGCTACAGGAGATCCTGTCGCTCTTTTCTGATCTTACAGCTGGAAAAAAAGTCATTTTTCTTTCAGAGAAACGCTGATTTAAAATTAGCAGCGCTGTGGTTAGCAAAACGAAGTTTTCAAATGGACGATACCCTTCAAACACTCACAGCTTTCAAACTGCTGCTATGAAGAAGCTTGTGGCTTCTCACCTTTTTAGTTGCAATATTTGCACATACACACACACATCCCTGCTCATGTGCAGAGATGTTTTGGGCGGGGTTGTGTTAGGTGACAGGATTCACAAGTCATGAGAAAACATCACAAGTTTGCTACAGACTTTTGAGCCACATGAAAAAGCTGCAGTCACACGCTCGTCGAGTTTATCAGAAACAAATAGATTTACATTTTAAATGTTAAAGCTGCTGCATGGGAATTTTAAAAATATTTTTACTGAAACAGCCACACCTTTATTGTTTCAATTTGGTTTCTGTCTATTTCAGATGAACACAACTGAAAAAACTTTTCAGACTTCTCTGTATCTTTTTATTTTATTTTGTTTATTATTTCCAATTTGAGCTACTCAGTTAATTTCAGCATGGACAATGTGCACACATCATTTCAGCTGTAATAATATTATATATGTGCTTTACGTAATTCGCACATGCCACGAAATCTTACGTCACAACAGTTGTGTCACATTCAAACAACTCTAGAAAGTCTTTTTTTATTTCTTATCTCTACAGCTGTTAAAAAAATGAACACGTGTGTAATGAAAACAAATCCATCGCTAAAAAAAAATCTCAGAACTGTGAAAAAACTGGGCAAAGATCAGCTTGTGGTTAATATTTTTTTAGATTTTCTATTGCAACTATTGTCTGTGTTTTCAGGCCGGGATACTTTTATTATTTCTCATTATTCATCTTTTATAATAAAAATATTTTGCTTTTGACCCTCTTGAGTCTGTGGTTTCAGATTTTAGTGTAACCCAAAATCCTTCAACCAGAGACCGACTTACACACAAATACATACAGACAATAAATACTTACAACCATGTCCAACGGTAAATGTTAAATTTAATACATAATTTAATAATTCAATACAACCATGATTTTTTTCAACTGATTGTTTAAAAACATAACTTTAAAGATTTTTTTAGACTTTATTTAAGTTAATAAAATACCTACCTACTGTATTTTTTTCTAGAAGTGTATTGCTGCCACCGATGTTACAATCCGTTAAACATCTTAAAATATACTTTCATGCTTTTATATTATATTTTTACATTGTCACATTACTACAACATACTGTGAATACTAATTATGTTTTTGCAAATCCCTGTCATTTATCTTGTACATGATAATGATAAAAATACCATGATAATGTGATAAGTATGTATATTGTAATGACATGAAAACAATGTGAAAAATAAATTGTAAGAATATAAAAGTAGAATGTTAGAATCTGAAAAAGATATTCAAACAATGAAAACAAACATTATACTGTGACAGTCCAACTGTGTGTTTGTTGGGATGGAGGTGATATACTTCCTTATTTTTCTAGTTTTTGAAGTCTGAAATAGTTCAGAAAGCGACATATGATTCTGGTAAGATGTTGATGGATAGATAATCAAAGTTCTGTGCAGTTTCTTTATCTTTGATGTCATAATATTTCCGACCCTGAAAAAAATCAGCCAGTATTTAAATTTTTAAATTAAGTCTTTTTTCAATATGCAGATTCTTATCATGACTCCTTCATCCTCACAGCGTGACAGGAATTTATATTTGCTGTGAGAATTTAGACAGTTGAGAATGCCCTTTTTTTTTTTTACCAGGCTACTTTTCCTAGGTTTAAAGGTCCTGTATCATATAAAATCAACTATTTGAAGCTTTTCACCATGTTGTGATGTTATTTCCTTGTCAACCCCCCAGAGTGGTTTTTGGCTTAATACACACATTTCTTAGTAATCCTCCTGAATCCTGGGCTCTGAGCAGCTGCTCCACTCTCTCCTGGAAAATGACTGATTGTGACATAATGATGTAACAATGTTACACCAGGAAGTGCCCGCCGTGTCCGTGCTGCCCCTGCAGATTAAACACACACACCCCGAGCTGTGAGAGTCTGAAGCAAGACACTAAGCACCACCGTTTGTAGTATTTTACCTTCTGAAAATGTTTTGGTGAAAATGTGCATTTGGTTGTGAAAGTTACAGGAATTTATTCACTATTTTATTCAGGCAGCTCGAGAGGCAGCACTCACGAGGTGGGGGGACTAGGGTAGAGATAGGATTTTAGGTAAACCAAGAGTTTTACTTCTTGGTCGGAGAATATAAGTTATATTTCAGGTCAAATGAATACTATAACACCAAAGGTAAGATTGTATCATATATGTGTCTATCACAGATGTTGAAAGCTGTAAAATAGCAGGATACAGGACCTTTAAACAAAGTTTATGTTTTTGTGCTGAAAAGCAACTTTTAGCTCCTTTTTGGATGATTATCCACAAAAGATCAGGTTTATTAGTGAATTCTGCTGTGACAGAAGCTGCCATTCATATTCAGTGGTATTAAATGGTAGATTGAGGAAACACATTACGGTCTGTTGTGCCATTATAAGAGGAAGGCTGTGGCTGTAAATGTATATTACTGTTAGTTTTATATCTCACTATTACAGCTGTATGCTACAGGATAAAAGCAGTAGATGTCCTGGGTACCGTGTCATTGTAGAGTTCTCACACTTCTTTACCTCTCTGTAACCCTGCACTGATAAAATGATTCAATTTTCTGTAAGTTTCATATGTGGGAGTGGGGATGCCCATTTGAGATTATCTTTAACCATCATATTCCTCGTCACAAAGATTCTGCATTGTTTTCCTATAAAGTTTGTTAAAAGCGTTTTACCTGAAATAGACACATGAAAATGAATTTTCGTACACATCACAGTGAGCGCACTTTATCTGCCTCTGTCTTATTTACTTTCAGTAAATTTGACAGCAGCTTTAAAGTGTTTGATGTTAATCTGAATCTGTGATGTTTTCAATCTGACAGCTATTGATTGAAATGAGTGGGAGGATGTGATAAGCTGTAACATAGAAAGAATTTACCTCAGCAAAATATTGGTTTCCTGTTTAGCGGGTGCCATTTAAAGCCTACTTGAGAACATTGTGGCTTCACTTTTGTACCTGACTTGATGAAAAGATTACAATACTATGGGTTGATTCCACAGTTCCCATGGTTGTAACAAAAATAGACTCTAGACACAAAACCCTTTTTAATTCTGTGCCATTCTCACCCTTTCAGTGTGTGTAGCAACTACCGGTATTCAAATCTCACACAGGCTTTCATGATTTCCTTTCGCTCATCTAAGAAGTGAACGAAAGTCCTGCACTGACCGTAACCTTTGCTCTTTTGCCATCCAAAGCAAGAGAAAGCAGAAAGGTTGTGAGGAAATGAGTGCAGAATGAGTGTGTGGGGGTGAACTGGGGATGTGAGAGATGCTGTTAGGCGTGAGAAAGTGGCACAGCACTTCTTCTGTCAAGTCCTATGACTGAAACCACTTGAAGCCACCAGCCACACTAGCTACACAGATAAACACAGAGCTGAGACTGCGGTCTGACCCTGATGCAGTCGGATTCTGTGACTCTTCTCTTACTGTGATCATTGATTGTTCACCTGATGGAGGGATGTAATTAATGTGCAACTGTAGATGTTTTTCGTATGGATTTCATTTTTAAAGTAAATCTTGAACAATAAAATAAAAACATGTCAAAGTGTCGTCTTTGGGCAGGGCACTGAACCCCATAGAGGTACGAGACAAGAACATTTTTGTACCTATAGGTAAATTTTTAAAAAATGTTCCCTCAAAAGTACAATACTGGTCTTTAAAGGGTCAGAAATGCCCCTCTGAGGGTTCAAATTGATATAAAGTACAAATTTGTACCATTTCAACTGCACCTGCAACCCTGGACAAGGCTGGTTAATCTCCATTTTATTAAATTATAGTGTGAAACACTTTTTGTTGTTTGACTTTTTTACATGCTGTACATGTAAAGAGAGAATGCATGAATATAAGTGGTAGTATAAACATTACGAGAGCTGGTAGTGTAAATGCTATTTGATAGGAAGAGCAGTATACAAATTCAAACAACTGTGAATTTTGAGATTTTTCAAAATTGTGCAAATTTAGCAGTTTGAGGTTCCTGCAGCCAGCTGTGATCTCTGGTGGTGCAGAAGTCTGGAAAAGGTTACTCAACAACTAGTTTCTGTTTTGTTTTGTCATCTTTGATGTGTTTTTTCTATCTTTGATCTCCACCTTATTTTGATTTCATACAGCTGAGCAATTTTCAAGCTAATTTTTATACTAAAATTTCCTGGCAAATAAAAGTCTTCTTCTTTCAGCTGCTCCCTTCAGGATTCACACTGTCTCCATCTGTCCTCTGCATCTTCCTCTCTCACACCAACCAACCTCATGTCCTCCTTCTCTACATCCGTATATATCTTCTTTGGTCTTCCTCTAGACCTCCTGCCAGGTAGTTCCCACCTCAGCATCCTTTTCCCAATAAACCCACTGTCCCTCCACTGGACATGTCCAAACCATCTCAGTTTCTCTGACTTTATCTCTAAAACATCTAACATGTGCCGTCCCTCTAATCATTCCTGATCCTGTCCACCTTCTTCACTCTCAAAGAACTTCAACGTTTTCATTTCTGCTCCCTCCAGCTGTGTTTCCTGTCCCTTCTTCGGTGGTACCGTCTCCAAACCAGATAGCATGGCTGGACTCACCGCTGTCTCGTCCACCTTTCCTTTCATTCTCGCTGAGACTCTTTTGTCCCACATCACTCCACCTGTTCCACTTCTCCGTTGCTTTGGACTGTTGACCCTATAAGTACTTGAAATACTCCCTCTTATTTGTCTCTGCTCCCTGTAGCCTTACTGTCCCACTTGTGTCCCTCTCATTCACACACATGGATTCTGTCTTTCTCCCTCCACCTCTTCAGATGTTCCTCCACCTGCTCCCTGCAGATAACAATATCATCTGCAAACATCATGGTCCATGGAGCCTCCTGTCTGACCTCATCTGTCAATCTGTGCATCACCATAGCAACAAGAAGGGGCTCAAGTCTGATCCATGATGCAGTAACACCTCCATTGAAATAGACAGCTGTCATTTTTGGATGATTTTGGTCATTCTATGGGATTAACATATTAGTGAAAAACTTTTCTCGAGACACAAAAATCCAAAAGTACAAACCGATGGTATTTTTAAAGAGGCCCTTCCATAAAAACTGTTTTTCTGAGGTTTCTGTTGAATATTTTAGCTCCACATGTGTTCTTACCTTCATAGTGGGTGAAAACAGGTCAACAACTTCTCTTTCAGTTTTTATGTCGCAAACTACGCAGGTGGCGATAAAACCCGAGTTCTCCCGAGTCCGAACGGACTGTATCTGTTTCATCAGAACTCCTTCGTTCGTTAGTATTCGGCACCTCCTGCAGTTGAAACCACGCCTAGCATGCTGCTAGCTAAAAGCTGTTAGCATAAGATGTAGCAAACAGGAAGACACGACGTCTGACGTTGCCATGCGCAGCGGGGCAGGAAACAGTATACCTTGCTCTCATAGGCTAGTTTGTTAGCCAATCAGAGTCCAGCAAATTCGAATAATAAATATGAACGAGCTGCTAATCGTGACGGAAGAAGCCAGAACCACCCGAATTTTAATGCAGACAGATTGAAAGGTCTGTTAATCAGTGTTTCCTGACGTTTTTTAGATATAAAATGTTTCATATTACTGGTTAATACTTAAGAAATAACCACAAAGTCATGAAATTTGTATGAAATGGCCTGTTTAAGAAGGTTAGTACTTTTTTCTGTTGCATCTTATGGTAATTCCAGGTACCTTTACAAGGGAAATGTGCTTTTATAACAAGACAAAATTGTATTTCCATAGAGTTCAGGTAGTACCAAACTACTCACTATGTTTCAGATTTTTCTTAACATAGTAAATAAAACTGTATTGTGGAACATGAGCTTTGACTACATTCACACATTTTTTCCTTACCTCCTCGGGTTTCAGGTTCCTAGAAAGGCGGTTTTCTGCCATGAGGGTAACAAGAAGCCCCTAACCCCCCCACCCCCAAAACAAAAGAGGCAGAAACCCACCAAACCCACCAGCTCGTCTCGGCTCCCTGCTCTGCTCTCGTCTGCTCTCCCCAACAGCCCCTGGGAGAAGGTTCCAAGCCCCCCACCACATCAACCACAATGCTCTGACATGTCTGTCTTCATGCACATCGAGCAGAGCTTGGCTCCACTCTGCGTCGCTCAGATGAGCCGAGTGCAAAAATACAGCCACACAGAGAAAGTTGTTGGCAACACTTCATGTGGTCCTTAAAGATTTTCTTCAATCTGAGGCCAGATTGAAGCGTCACTTCTTGATCTTATTTGACAAGAGATAAATACTCAAGTACTTTGTTAGTTTGATGAAATATTTAAGGGTTAAAAAATCTCTCCCAGATTTAGAAATGTTATGTTGTCATTCAGGAAACTTTTCATTGTCTTTTAGAGATAATGATAATGAGACTGAAACAGAGGTTATCTAAGGTTTAAAAGTTGTGGATTCCGCTGTACTTTTTTTTGAGCAAATATGAAAGACATACTCGCCACTTCTGAAGCAACACGAGTACGGAAACAGATCAGCAAAACACATAGTTAAACTCTGTGTCAGATTAGGGCTCGGACTTGTGGATTTAGTGGCTTTAAATCTTTGGCAAACTTCTGCCCTCCCCTGGCACTTAATGTAGAAGTCAAAAGGAAGAGTAGGTATTTTTCCACGCTGCAAGGAACATGCTCTCATGCTGAGAGGACGTCAACAGATGCTGCTACTGTTTCCTGTTATGTAAACAGACATGTTTTGACTGGATTGTTGTGCTAGTACAACATGAAGTCCCATACTGTTACTGATCATGCAAGGCATCAGAAGTTCCCGAACTGATCTGCACAGTTCCCAGAATAACAATCGTTAGAGACCTGAGCTACAGTCATGCTACACTGCTTTGTTAATGCTTCTAAAGGGAAGACAGTCCACTGTAATAAAGGTAATACTTTAGAACTTACATGGACATTGCAGTAATTTGGTGTGAAGACAACTACCAGTTTTATTGGAAAAAATTTTGAGTTAAACATGTCTGTAATGTTTAAAATGCTCGATACGCCCGTCTTGCAATGGGTTCTGTTAGCACGCACTGATCAAAAGGCAAGAAATAGATCACAACAAATTTCTAATGAAGAAAAAGATAAATTGGGAAAAAAATAATTATGTAATTAGGTGTGTCTATATTTTGATGAGAAAAGACAGTTAATTTAAAGTTTTAAAGAGGCCCTTCCATTAAAAATGGTTTTTCTGAGGTTTCTGTTGAATATTTTAGCTCCACAGGTGTTCTTACCTTCATAGTGGGTGTGAAAACAGGTCAACAACTTCTTTTTCAGTTTTAATTTCTCAAACTACGCAGGTGGCGATAAAACCCGAGCTCTCCCGAGTTCGGACGGCCTGTATCTGTTTCATCACAACTCTTTTGTTTGTTAGTCAGCTCCCGCAGTTGAAACTACACCTAGCATGCTGCTGGCTAAAAGCTGTTAGCATAAGACGTAACAAACCGGAAGAGACTCGGTGCGATGTTGCCATGCGCAGCAGGGCAGGAAACAGTATACCTTGCTCTCATAGGCTAGTTTGTTAGCCAATCTGAGTCCAGCAAATTTGCATAATGAATATTAATGAGTTACAGCCTGAAACCAGCCGAATCTTCATGCAAATAGATTAAATATAAAATATTAATATTAATATTAAATATAAAATGTTTCATATTACAGGTTAATACTAAAGAAACAACCACAAACGTCATGAAATTTATGTGAAATGGCCTCTTTAATACATGCAAACTGTCACAAGCACAAATTCAGCTTAAAAAGGTTTGCTGATGTCTAATTTCTTTTTCGTGCATTCTTAAAAACATTTACAAATTGACAAAACAAAAGATAAAGAAGATGAGCTGAAAGAAGGAGTAGCACCATGAAACTTATTTATGTCCCTTTAAAGGTGTGATGACATCACTGTTTAAACTGGCGTAAAGCTATTTCATGTAGTAGATATGCCCGCATATGTCAACTCACAAAAGAATTTGATTAAAAAACTAACACGGCGGGGGTGTACGGGCAGGTCAGAATCCTCTTCTCAGCAACACGGTTCCTTTCCTTAATGATATGTGGGTCTCCCTGGCTGACTTCGCTCTGATTGGCTACAACCATTGCCCACAGCAAGCCTTTCTTCTCGGCTCCGTCAACAGTCCAGTAACATGGCGAGTGGACGTTTACAACCGTATATGTTCGAGCCTGAAACGTCTTCTGAGGAAGACGGAGGGGTGAACACATAAAACTCAACTAATCACATGAGCGAATAAACAGTGCTGTCAGATGTTATCAATGAAAATAGATTCACAATATGGTATGATAAACCTGTTGCTCATGGACATTGTTGCTAGAGCGGCTATCACATGCTAGCATCATGAACTCTTCAGACCACGAACAAACGTTTATCAGGCAAGGCAGCATTTTATTAAATAAATAAACTTACGGGTATTGACGATGTGGTCGCCTCCTTCAGGGTTGGTAAAGAATTTTTAATTAAAATCAGTTTCTTTGACAATCCCAACTTGAATTCACCCAAGTTATGGAAGCAGTCCTCCGTGAAGTGAGCTGAACGTATTCTCAAATTGAGGTTATAACTGCGTGGCACTTCTCCATAAATGAACTTCAGCCACTCTTCTCTTGTTTTTTTCATCCTTCGGGAGTGAGTGTAAACTTCCAGCATGGGTTGAGCATCCTTGGACACAACAGGTCCCCGTTTGCGTAGCCATCTCTTCTCAAGAGCAGCAGTACTTGCTAAGCTAGCGCAACGCAGCTACCGGTGTATGGGCTGGGGGTGGGGGGGTGGGGTGGGTGGTAGGACTGTTTACTTCACTGTGCACTTTTATTGGACGCTATGAAATACGTGGGATGAAATGCCACGTAGGAAAAAATGGTGCTTTCCGATTTAACCGTTTTTTAAATATGAAACAAAGCGGACAGCCCACAAACGGGAACTTTGATACTCGCTTTGGACGTTCACACGGCCTCATCAGTGCACAACACATCATGATATACCCCAAAAACCTCAAAAAAGTGCATTTTGATGTCCTAACCCCTTTAAGGAAGAGCTTGTTTGGATAAATAAAATAAACAAGCTTCATGGTGCTGAGAAAAAACTACATGCACAAACTCGAGTCGGCATTGCAACGATCTATGTGCAGTCTACGAATTATGAAAGTTACACCATGAGGTTAGTGTTTGTACAAACTACACATAAACTGAGTCACACCTTCAATGTGTTGCAAAGAGGGGTGGAAACAATGCACAGAAAGGAACAATGACGCAAATTTAAGATGATGTAATTTGATATTATTTGATCAAATTTGGGTTTGCAGCCTTTCTCCACCTCTGCACAACCTGTTTGAAAAGTTGTGCATGATCGTTGTAAAAGTCCCTATGATTCTGTTTGTGATGCAGAGAACAGAAAAAAGACTTGGTGATTAAACTTTTTTCAATATACTGCCTACCTACAAGTTATAGGGGGAAAAATCCCCAAAACATCCAAAACAAACCAACATAAAAACATACAAAAATGTTTTCTCTACAGGGAAATGCACCACCTCACACTGTGTCATAAGACCAAAGTGATGTATTCTTTTAGTTATTTGATGCTTTGTATCGTTTTGTAGTCTTTCTTAAAGGTATATGATGCATATTAGCTGTGGAAGCTAGCTGTGGAAGTTAGCTGTGGAAGTTAGCTGTGGAAGTTAGCTGTAGAAGCTAGCTGTGGAAGCTAGCAGAGGTCTTAATAGGGAGGTGATGCATAACTTTTAATCTGATTTAACACGGAAATTTGTTAGAATTTAGTTTCAACACACAACTATAAACAAATCAAACTGTTATAAACGGTCAAGGTCAAAAGTTTGAGAATTATATAAATGTTGGGTTTCACAGTGTTTTTATAACTTTGTGTCAGTTGTTTGTGTTGAAGATTAATTACAAGGACTTCATTAGTTTTAAAGGATTTCATTGAGAGTTACATCGCGTTCATGCAAAGAGTTGATATTTGCTGCATTAGTTCTTCTTTTTCAAGACTGCTGCAAGTCGCCCTGCTATCAATCAACTTCAGGATCAAATCATGACTGATGCAACTCATTCTGTCATCATCGGTGCTGAAGTTTGTCAGAATTACTTGGTTTTTGTTTGTCCTCCCGTCTCTTGAGGATTGACCACAAGTTTGTATTTGGATTAAGGTCTAGCGAGTTTCCTGGAACCCAAAATTTCAATGTTTTCTCCCCCGAGCCACTTAGAAATCCTTCTGGCCTGGAGCTCCATCATGCTGGAAAAGCCTAAATGTTCTTGTATGGTTGGAGGGAGTTGCTGTTGGAGGATGTTTTGGAACAGTTCTTTATTCATGGCAGTGTTTTTGTGAATGAGTCAACTCACTTGGATGAGCAGCAGCTTCACACATGAATGATCTTTATAACATTCTGGAGTTTATGCAAATTGTATCATAAAAACTGAAGCATCAAACTGTGAAAACAGAATTTGTGTCATTCTCAAAACATTTAGCTGCAACTGTACAAGGTGCAATCTAACTTTTTCCTGTTGCTCATGTCCTTTATTAACTTTACCAACTTTACTAAGAGTAGAGCTGGAGAGGGCCTGGAGGGTGAAGGTGAAGCCATTCAGGGCTGTAACCCGAATGTTTCAGATAGTAGTCCCATCCTAAATAATAAAAGCTCTGTTTACATGAAATAACAATAACAACCTGATACATTCTTGACAACCTTAAAGGTGATATACCCAATTTCAAATTGCCTAGCTTAGAATGTCAACAAATGTAAACAAAGTCACAGAACTCTCGCCCCTCCCATTGGGTAGAATTCCTAAGCCACGCCCCCCCAGGTTTGGAAACACGCGTAGCCCCAGAAGACGACAGAGTACAAGACACTGGTCCGCAGTTCATTCAAGTACCGTAACATGGTGGAATCACCGGTAAGTGAAAACAATCTAACAACAAACAACTGACATTAATTGTTACTTTGTCCTGAACCTGAAGCGGAACCAGCCGACGGCTGTTTCTCCTGCTGTGACATGGTAGAGTGGCGAACACTCCCAGCAGTGGTGTGCTGCGGTAATATGTCTCAGTTTTTTAGGAGCACAGAAGCCAAATAAATAAACATAACAAATTATAAAAGAACAAATTAGCTTGACATATTTTTCTCCAGGCTGTGTTAAAACGTTTTTAATGGGCATGAAAAAAAATATGTCAAGCTAATTTGTTATGCAAATTAAGTATAGCAGCTTTAATCCTAATTAATAAACACATTTGTGGACACTTCTTAATATAGTAATCTGAATAATATCTTTAGAAATAAAGAGTCTAACTTGAAAAACGACTCCCATATGGAGAATAAACATAAAGTAAGACAAAGGGGAATATTTCCATTAATATTATTTCACAGAGTAAAATATACCCCAACTGAACCAATGAAAGTTCATGAGTTCATATGAAAGCAATGACACATGGAAGCAATGAATATTCATACTTTCCAAGCAATGCTTAGTATATCTGTAAGTCCACCCACATGAGAATCATCACTGTTCACACCACAGTGTAAATGCAGCAGTTGTAAATTTGTCCCACATGAAAAAAAAACACTAAAAAGAAGAAAGACCCCCCCCCATCTCTACTGTAGCACCATGACATTTTTATATACTATAGAGTCAAACTGAACACTTTGATGAAGATGCGGCTTTGTTTCTCAGTGTCTGTGACATCAGAGAGAAAACACGTAAAACTTATCAAGATAACTCGAAGGTGCTCCTAAGATAAAAGCATCAGCTAAGATTTTTTTTTTCTTTTTGGAGCTTCGGTGGCTTTTATTTACCTGCAGTGACACAATCCTCGACAGCCTTTCAAAATCAAATCAAATCTCTTTGTGACATGTAATTGGTTTATGGGTGTGAGAAAGACCAATGAGGATGTTACAAGCGGTGCGAAGAAGAAACAGTCAACATTCGACAGCGGTAAGATCAACAGTTTGTTGTTTGTCTTGGAGTTGAGTTAGAAATGTCTATTTATTTTATTATTTGTGTTTTTTACAGGTGAGTTTAATATTGTTTCGTATAAAATTTGCACTCAAACTTTGAGTGACGTCAGTGTATCAGATTGATCTTATTTGGATTTATAATAACCATAGAGATAATTAGTATTGATATTAGTAAAATAATAATAACGATTATTATTATTACAGCATTTTTAAGGTTTTGGAAACAAAATTAGTGAGATGGTTGATTGATCATCTCCTGGTTTTATTTGGGCGTTCCTCTTTCTTCCTCGAAACGAAATCTGCTGCTGTTTGTTCAATTTTTTGCTAAAATTAAGATTTGTTGTCAGGATTAGTAATTCTAATATAAACTTGTCTGGTTAGGAAACTGTAGTGACTTTTATAAAATGTAAATCTTCCTGCTGTTGCTCTAAATACTTCCAGTTGAAGCATAAAAAGCAGAGAGTCAGTTCAGAAGCTGCCTGAACCCACAGTAGGGTTATTCTCACTGGAAGCCTTCAACCTTTCTCTGCAGGTGTTGTATTTGTTGAGGAAACCTCAAGCTTTGGCATTGTAACTGAAGACGCACCAACAGGTGTGTGACATCTGAGTTTGAGAGGCTCTAAAAGTGACATGAAAGAGTTGACTCTTTCAGACTCCTGCAGATTTATAGAGCAGTGTTTTTATCCCCCCTGTTCCCCACCGTCAGATCCATCAGACACCGTCACTGCCATGCCACGCTCGTTCCTCGTCAGGGCTAAGAGAGCCTATCCACTTAGCTCACCTAAGGACAGCTTCAGAGAATGGTCTCAAATGGATCCTGAGAAGCAGGTGAGGGAACAAGATGGTAGGATGGATAATGTGATGCAATCTTTGCCCCCTGTGAGGGGGGTCAGAGACTGTCTGACTGAACCCTGCACACCAAGGGATGGAATGGCTTGTCACACTCAAAGACCCCCTTCAGAAGAGCTCTGGCCTTCAGGTATAAACCCCTTTTATTAAGTGGTGATTTAAAATGTAATCAGACTACAACTGACCTATTTTTTAAGACATACTGTTTTTTTTTTTGTTTTTTTTTTACAAAGCACCTGTGGAGAAAAGAGACGCCTCAGTGCTGCTTTCACCGTGGTCTTCAGACAAGCATCGATCTGACAGAGAGAGGGAACTGGAGAGACTCGTCCTCTTGTTGCTCGACCACACGTCGCACACTGATCTCAAATCCCCCGTTAGGGATTGTTCTCTATGTGAAAAGGTAAGCGGCGTTCTGTTTGTCATCATGAGCGACAAAGAAAAGACATGCAATTGATAAAGTCCCTCTTATTAAATAAGTGTGTTCAGTCTTTTAATTGGTCTTGCCAGAAATATTAATTAGACAATTATCTCGGTAATACTTGGTCTGGTTCTGTCCACAGGTCTTATTTTTAATTTCTAACCTTTTAATCTTTTTAAGTAATCTTAAGCCAGCTTAAATCTAACTGCTCTTATTCATGTTCTCAGTCTGTTTCTGATGCCTTGATGTCAGGGGGTCGGTATCAGGATCAAGTCTACAACACCCTCGCTGCCCCTTTGACAAGATCCCTCATGGTAACAGACATACCTCACATGCCCTTTGGTTTCCGGGCAGTTTCTGGCTACAGCAGAGCAAAGGTAAGTAAAGGGAAGATAGCGTGTTGTTTAATTCCAGTGTAGCTGAGACTCATAATTGTTTTTGTCTGTGTGTGTCCAGGAGCGCAGTTTCGGTTGCAAGGTGTGTGGAAAAGTGTTCAAGCGCTCGTCCACCTTGTCCACTCACCTCCTCATCCACTCTGACACGCGGCCCTACCCCTGCCAGTACTGCGGTAAAAGGTTTCACCAGAAATCCGACATGAAGAAACACACCTTCATACACACAGGTGAGGGAACGCAGCAGAAAATAAGAACTCAACGTTCAGGCTGAATGAACATGATGTCCTGTTTTATTTCCTGCTCCGTGTCTCAGGTGAGAAACCACACGTGTGCAAGGTGTGCGGTAAAGGATTCAGCCAAAGCTCCAACCTCATCACCCACAGCCGAAAGCACAGCAGCTACCGGCCCTTCAGCTGCTCCCGCTGTCAGCACAGCTTCCAGCGCAGGGTTGATCTGCAGCGCCACCAAGAGACGCAGTGTGGATATGGGGACATGTAACACAAACCTGAAGCAACATGGACACGATCAAAACAGGAAACGTTTAAATACCTAATAACATACATGCTTAAAGATGTTATATGGATAATATTTGCCTTGGAAATGTTATTTTGTCTCTTTCTTCTCATGATAAAAACATCAAAACTCATTTGTTGATGATAATAGCATTATTTTGTGATCTGCCAGGCAACGGTGCGCTTTAGAAAATTGAACTATTACAAAATTACTCTTGCTCATATCTGTCCTTAGTACCCTTCTAACATGAGATGACTCATTTTGATCCTCTTGAAAATGAATTTAAACCATGTAGTTCAGAAATTACCTTCTTAAAAAAGGCTTTTTCAAATGTTCGGTGGATGTCACATGTAAAATCTGTATTCTGCTCTTAAAAGTGACATGAATAATGTCATGCATTGTAATATAATGATCAAACAACTACTATAAGACCTTCAAAATATGTAACCACATTCAATTAGTTCGAATTTTAGTTAAAATAGTCCTTAAAAGTTCTTAAAATTCTGCAATTAGCATTTGAATTTTGTAGAATTTTATGCTGCATGAATGTCCTTTATAATGGAGTTAAATCTAGAGATGTTTTAAATCTTCAAAAACTTCAAGCTCATCTGTTTGCAGGATTCAAACAAAATACAAGTGACACTCTGGAATTGCTCTTTTGCCCATGTTAGGCAGATTTATTACCGATTACAGCAAACACGTGAGCGTAACATTCAGTATCTGACATGCAACAGTGTTTGACTTTGGTAGTGACCTTCATTTTTTTTTAGAAAGATGGAGAATAAAACAAATAAAAACATGAGCATTGAGCTCATTTAGAGCTTCATGTTTACCACACAAACACCATGTAATTTGCTTTCTGTCTGAGTCACAACAAACATCTTCCCACCTCGCTGAATCCAGAAAAAGGTCCATTTATGTGACGATTTCGTTGCTTCTTCTGAAATGATGTGGTGCTAAATGGTCGACATCAAACGAGCAAAACCTTTCATTTTGAGTCAAAAGCTTTACAGAATACTGCTGAATGATTAAGATCTACTGTATTCACGTTTACATGCTGCTGCACAGAAAACAACGTTCATGAGAAGTGCACAAATAGCCTAGTTCTGCACAAACACACGTAAGCAGCTGCGTTCTCTCACACAAGCGGTTAAAACCTGCGTCCCAGTTCTCCCCTCTCTGATTTGCAGGAGGAAATCCTGAGAAAGAGATAAAAGAATGAAACTGTTTAGACTTATCAGGTACATCACAGCTGAAATCTCCAGGTGCTCAGCTAATGCTGATAAAAGATCTGAACTGACGGTGCATCCAAACCGCTACAGTTTATTTTGAAAGCACAGCTTTGAATTTAGGTTTACGCTTTTCCGCCAAGCTGGTGTACAGCTCCCATTTTTAATTAGAACAAAGGGCAAACTGGAAGATAGATTTCAGATGTATTTCATGAACTATTATTAGCACTTTAATGGCTTTGTTTAGTTATTTTATATAATATAATTGAAAAATTCTGAGCAAATTAAAGTGAAGACAAAAGGACACATAATCATACTGTTCTGTTTTGTAAATTCTAACCATTAAATGTCAATGTTTTCTTTTAAATAATTAACAAAATGGTTTTCAGACCACTGCCTGTTTTAGCAAAGAAAAAACAATAATTTTCTTGTACTAAAAAAAAAAACGTCTCGCAAAAAATGACAGAAAAAGGTTAAGAGAAGTCATAAAAATATAGAGATAAATTCAATATTGTCAAATGTCAGTGTTTTATGGTTAGGGAGGATTTTGAAATAACATTCAAGCAGGTCAGTTCCATGCCAAAAGTGGTGTACAATCTTGTCTACATGTGGTCGGTTGGCAACCCTTAAAGATCCACTCTAATCATCTTTTGAGCTACTTTAAAATGTCTCAGTGGTTAAATTATGATTATGTTGTTTTTGCCCAAAATCCCAAACCTGTGATGTTTCTAGGAACTAGTTTCTGCATAGCAGCAGTAGCTCAGACGTAATTTGTCTCTGTGCTTTGCTGTTGGCGCAAAAGATTCCCTTCCCCCTCGCTGTTGCTGAGAGCTAGCTCTTTATGCTAGCTCTACTGCTAGCTTACGGCTATCCTATAGTTAGCTTACAGCTAGCGGAGTAGGACCTTGTGGTGCACCCAGTGCCTTTTGTACGTCACAAATCCAGTCTTTTTTAGACACATTTTTGCGCCTGCTACTGATTCACAGCGATTAGAATACAGAAATACTGAGAAAGACAATTTTGAGCTTCATTTTCTTAAGGTACATCCTCTGGCATAAAAAAAAAAAACTACAAGTACATGTTAACATAAAAAATGGATTTTCATCGGTGTGGGTCTTTAACAGATAAACTAGGAAAATCTTTTTGGTGAGAAAATTCTTGATCAAGGAAAAGATGCACGATGAACAACTAATAAAATGGTGTAATTACATAAGCTGATATTATAAGTGGTGCAGAAAATCACCTTAACTTTACTAACGGAAATTAAAATATGTGTGAATTGCTGGTTTTACCTTTACACTGAACTGAAGGATTGATCAGACACGGAAGTCGGGTTCCTCATGTTGTTGCTTTTATTTGTCTGGTCTGTTAAATACTTTGGTCGTCCTCCTTTAAAAGAAGAGAATCACATATACTTTTATTTCAGATCTATACAGTAAAAATAGATGTTAACACTTATATTTAGTTGGATCACTCTTATCTGAGTTCTAAAAGAGTTCTGACTTACTACCTGTATAATTATAGATGCACCACAGCCCCCCCATCAGACTGACTCCAATCATAAAGGCTGCAAAGACAATCCCCATCAACGGTCCTGTCGGCACAGCAAGGCCTAAACAACAGAGGTTATTTTAGGTTAAATAGCAGCAGAGCAAAAGGACTAAATAAATGGAACTCACTGCTGCTCTCTGAGTCTGGACTGGACACTGAAGAGATGCTTAGTGTGTTGATTCTTTGGCCAGCGGGTGGGAGAACTTTGGGTACCAGTGAGCTGATAGGCTGGGTGACCACCATGGGTCTGGAGAGGTTTCTGATCTCACACTGAGACTGAAAGACCTAAAAGAAAATCAGAACGAGAAGTCAAGATAAGAAGACAAATCAGGTTATTCTGTTTCATAACTGATTCAAACACACGTGTCCCTCCCATATCACCTGTTGTCTGTGATCGGTGTTTCCCCACATCTTTTTATCTATATGTGAGTAGTGTTGTTTCGGTCGTCTGCGTGTTTGTTTCTGTGATCAGGTCAGTGTCAGCGCTCTCACTCCCCATACCTGTCTGTCTCACCTGCACCACGTTCATTCAATCACCCTCCGCTTCTAAACTTGACCTTGAGATGGACCGAGTCAAATTGCCTTTGTGTTACTTTTTTTTGACCTGCTGCACAGTGGCGCAGTTGTTAGTACTGTTGCCTTGAAGTGATAAGGTCCTGGGTTTGAATCCAGGCTGGAACCTTTCTGTATGGAGTTTGCATGTTCTCTCTGTGCATGTGCGGGTTTTCTCTGGGGAGGACTCCAGCTTCCTCCCACAGACTGAAAACATGCTTCAAGTTAATTGCTAACTCTAATTCGTCCCTAGGTGTGAGTGGTTGTTTGTCTCTGTGTGGTCCTTAGATGGACTGGCAACATGTCCAGGGTGTCCCCCGCCTCTCTTCCAACTGACAGCTGGAGATAGATGCCAGCTACCTACAACCCTGAACAGGAGGAAGCAGGTTTAGAAAATGAATGGATGATTTTTCCCGTCTTTTGCCCGTCCCATTGGACTGACTCTAAACCTGCCTGTTCGTCCACTTGATTACCATGTGTGAACATTAACACATAGCTTAGCCTCATCTAATTCTCATCAAAAAAGAAACAACTAGTTTGACCAGTTCTAAAGATTTTATATCTGATATTTCAGGCCCCTTTCATACCAGATGACAAAGCAAAATTTAGAAAATCTTCTTCAGTTTGAAGACAATCTAACCCTGTTTTGAACTTTTCAAATGTGTTTTCACAACTATTTTTTGTTTATGAGACTGCCTCCACACCACAATCTATTCATCAGCAGTTTCAGTGAAAATCTTTTCATGTACGCCCACAGTCGTGCCACTCTCCAGGCCCTGAACAGACATGAGATCACTTACTTTAATCCTTTAGTGAGGTGGTGTTGTAGCACGAGACCATCATGATCATTCCTGCTTCAGGTCATGCTGGTGCACGTGATCCTCATGTCATGGATGCACGGCCTCTGCTAAACACCATGAGTCCAGATAATGTGCCACCTCAGTGCTAAACCACCACGACCTTGTTATGTAAGCTTTGTGCAAAATTATTGCTTCCTTATCATGCTCTATCACATCTATCACAACTTTTTCAATAGGGGCCTAAAGATCTTGTCAAGACCCTTCAAAGATCAAACATTATGGTTAATTGTGTTGTAGAAGTGTCATCCAGGGAGAAAGGAGCCATAAAAAGTGTTGTTGTGTTCCTAGTTTAACATGTTTTCATTGTTTTAGTGTCTTTACCTCTTGTTTTGATCTAGATACAAGTGGAGGGATACGTATCCCGACTGGGCAGTTGTTCGGTTTTGCTTCCTTCACGAGGTCCCGTCTTGTTGAGTCACAGAGACACAGAAGGAGGCTGCAGTGGAGGAACTGCATGGAGTCATTAAAAACTGGATGAAGAATAAAACTAAATCTTAAGGAATGTGACTCTTTTTCTTCAACACTCAAGGTTCTGTTGTCCAACAGTCTGCTCGTCCCTAATGGATCTACTCCAGCTGGTTTCTCGTCACTTTCACCATCTTTGTTCTTTGCACTGAGAATCAGTGACTTATCTGATGAACAACTGTTACTTATTACTGTCCAAAACGGAGATCTTTTAGGATCCGACAGAGGAGAGACAAAACAGGACTTCACTTGCACAACATCTGCAAGAGGAGCTTTGGCTGAAATCTGCAGTTTGAAAAATAGAAAAAATTCACAGCATTTAGTTTAAAAACGAAGCTTAAACGAGTCAGCACTGCCGAAGCTGACGGGGAAACATGAAACTCAAACACAGACCTCAACAAAAACCCGGTGGTCAGCGGTGATGACACAGGGCCCGATCCACGTCTGCTCATAGCTATCAGTGACAAAAAGCTTCAAATGAAGAACAGAGCCAGATCTGTGTCTTGGCATCGGTAATCGAGTAAACCCGGGAAGAGACTCTGTTCCCTGTTTTACACCCCGAGTAAACCTTCCTGTCAGAGGAAGAGTCACATTATCTCCATCAGCAGCAGCAGAATTTGAGGGACTGGCAACAAAGCAGCTAATCTGAGAGAAAAGAAAACAAGAGAAGGATGTAAAAGGATAAAATGAATAAAAAATACACAGAAAAACTAAAAAACTGATACAGAATCTTACATTTATGTTGAGGGGATGTTTGTCAGTTGTTTCTCTGTGTAACATGTTCACCTGAGGTTTGTGTTTCCACAGTAATACCTGGTCAGAGAACAAAAACAACCAGACTGAAACCATATATATATATATATATATATATATATATATAGATAGATATCATGTTTTACTTCTGTATAATCTTTTTGAAGTGTTTTTAACGGTATCAGTTTAACAGTATTGGGAATCCAGACTTCATGTCTTCCTCTTTCTTCAGTCTTCCTATTTCTACCCTGGCAAAAAAAATGGCCGCCTCAGAAGAGACGTGACATTGCATGTCTTCCAAGTTAAATTCCTTGTATCAGTGCAAATGATACTTGGCATTAAGCTTGATTCTGATTCTACAGCTCTTTTAAGCTAAGGTTTATCTTTGGCTGCTTCTTTTGCCCCTTTTCAGACCTTATATTTGACCATGTTGTTCAATTTGTGTTAGAAAATGAGGAATAAGGACAAAATAAATGTCCAACCTTCAGCAGATGCACAATATCTTAACACTGCAGTGGTGTCCAATACAAGTTCTCAAGGATCCGACTGCATGTTTTAGTTGTTTATCTGCTCCAATACACATAATTCAGTGGTCAAATGATTTATTCGGCTTGTTCTCAGGTTCTGCAGAGGCTTTTTAATCATCATGGATTTAAATCAAGTCACTAGGAGCTGTAACAACATCAGGGATACTGGTGCTCGAGGACACTACTGATCCACTGTATGTAAAGTTTCAGCTTTGGAAATCACCTTGTCGGTGCTAAAATACATTTATTACATGTCAAATAGTGTTTTATTTAAAGGTACGGTACGTAAGAATTAGACCTTGTTGTCAAATCCGAGTCCTGCAGTTCATGTAGAAAAAAAAATGTCTGTTCTCAGCCTCTCACTCCCTCCCCTCCCTGATTTTTCTGTTGGGTTGCCAGTTCTGATGTTGATCCTCGTTTAGTTTCTCTTGTATTTGTTCACTTTTTGGGAATGTCTGAAGGTCTATTTGTTCAGCGTTGAGTTTTCCTAAGTGCGTTTGAACGCCCCATCACGTGCAGCTCGGCTGATCAGTTGGAAGGATGTTGTGGTTTCTTACTTTTTGCTGCTGGTTGTTGTTGAATTACAGCTGCTTGTGTTGAAGACTTGGCAACCTTACAGACTCACATGTGATTAGTCATGAAACCAGGAAGTCTGGATGTGTAAATAATGATTACGTTCCGGGCTATCTTTGTTAAAATGACAGAAACTAGTGTCCACCCAGCTGAGATCAAGATCTGTTACAATGTGACTTTATTTTCAACATCGGTGGGACACTAGACTGTTGTGTGAATATTTCACTGGAAAATTCTTACAAACTGTACCTCTAACATTTTAAAAATGGGAACAAATTGTGAAACTAAACACATCAAGATCTATTTAAAAATAGGTTCCATGAAAAGTTGCTAGGTTTTAACGCTGGTCTCACGGGTTTATCCCTTGAATTCAGTAGCTATTCAACAAATAAATTCCTAAAACAACAATTGAGTACTGAACTGGAAATTAGTTTTAAAAGAGCCAAATTTAACAAGAAACTTTAAACATGAACTTAAACTTTTCAACGTGATTACAAGAAAATCTAAAATGAAGGAAACACTCAATATATTACAACATCTGATATCCAAGCCACATTCAGTTTAATATAAGTTTAATAATAAACAAATATCTTTTTCTACAAAGAATCCAGTTTAAAGGTGAATAACAGTATTTGCTCTGGTTCATGCTGAGGGCCGGATTGTTTGTTTGCCTTTGGGATCATCAATCTCACACCTCTGTCATTGAATTTTAATATAATCATAGCTTGTCATAGTCTCTGTGTCTTTCCATAAAATAAACATTTTTAAATGTCCTTTCATGTCCTGCCTGTGCATTCAAGTCAATTTTTTAAAGCTCATGATAAAAGACAAAATCACACTGTGCAAAACAAAAGAGCAACACATGATTTAAAGCAAAAACAAAGAATCACAACTATGTGGTTTTATTTTAAAGCATGTCTCCTCTCACCCTGTTGTTGTACAACACCCCTTTAGGCTTTTCCAGAAGCACAGCACTGGTTCCACAGAACAGGATGGGTAACGTCAGCAGGAAGTGACTCCTGTTTGACACAGCCTGGCATCCCTGATCCTGCAGAGTCACGGCAGCAACCGGCACAGACAAACTCTGAAAGAGAGACGAGGAGTTATGTTTATGAAGGGCAACCAGATTTAGACAATGTTAACTGCTAGCTTGTGTTTTATATTTAGCAGTAGATTGAGTTCATAAGCATGGCAACCTGTAGTGCTTGATTGTCCACTGTCACACTGAGGAGTCCTCCTCCGCAGGTCACAGTTAAACTGCTTTCAACTAGCAGAGACAAAGGGAAGATACAACCATTCAGAGAGAATCTCTACAGCTCTGTGGACACAAGATTAGATTAGAGCAGAAAGCACATTAAACTACTGAAAATCTGAATGCTGTTGGCAAAGTTTTGTTTAAACCTCTGACCTGTTTTTCTGTTTAATACTGGACCCAGCAGCTTCAAATCCTCCTGACCAGTAAGGGGTGAAGTATGTATGGCTGTAAGAAACAGAACATTATTAATTTAGGACATTTAGCTGGAAATAAAAGTTGTTGAGATAAAACCCAGATGCTTTTTTTGAACTTGTTGTTTTGTGAAAACTGAATGTTTTTTTTTCTCTTTCCTTCATGCGCTGAAATGTTCCCTAAAAAGGCTTTTCCTCCATAAGATGTGCATTTTCCATGAACCTTTTAAAAAGTTCAAACTACAAAGTTCCTGTTCCTAGAAACCATTAAAAATAACTTAATTTCTGTTGCTTGTATTCGATCAGTTTTTTTTGGTCAATTATTTCTACAATTTAAAAGAACTGGGGTTAAAATAGCCAATTCATCAATTTTCTTATCTGAAGTTTGGTAGCAGATGCAACAGATTCAAGACAGAAATCCAGACATTCCTCCTGCAGAGTCGCTCCAGCTTCTCCTGGGGGAGCTCAAGGATTTCCAGGGATTGAGAGGATATAAACTTTTTATCTAAAGTAAGAAAATCTGTGTTTGCTTGATTATTTCTTTGCTGTTACAATGTTTCCTGACAATAAATCTTCTACTTTTGGAAAGCAAGTTTAGTTCCCACATTAGTAGTGCATTTGTGGGTTGTTCAATAAGTGTTATGATACAGAATAAAAACTATTAATTATTCCGGAATTCCTTTTTTTAGTTGTTTAAGGTTAAAGAATCAACATTATTATTCATTCAATTGATTTTAATGTCCCAAATTATTATTTTTTTGCTTGTCTTGATTTGTTTGGTAGACAGAATTGTGGGTTTGGATCTACTATTATGTCAGAACCGATTTACTCTACAACAGCTGAGGTTTAATTTACCCTCTCTGTTGTATAGTGACCTTTATTTCTAAGGCACCAGTGACTGTATCTGGTTTCGGAGATGGAGTGGACAGACAGAGACACAAAGACATTTAAATAACAACATTAAGGTACATTTGTTGATGTTAATCACAATCATATGGATATTATATATAACTAAGAGTTTCAGGCAATATTTAATGCAGAAATTGTTATAATTTAATAATTCTGCTTTAATTGGAAACATTTTGGGAGTGTATAACCCCAAAATGCTGTTGCTTCATTTAATTTTAAACCCACAACTGAAAAAATAGAAAACTTTACAATAAATATAAGGCAAATGTTATTTATTACAATATATGACTAATAGATGCAATGAGACATAAATCAGAACAAAACCAAAGTTGCCTTAAGAAAAAACATGATTATTCAATTTGCATAAACAATAACAGTAAAACTTTCTTGTCCCACCCTCAGCAAGCCGGATCATGAATCGATTAACAAGGTCAGCCTTGGTATATGAGGTCACCTTGGTGTGACCGTGTTCACTGGCCCAGACACGTAGATCAGAAACGCTGGACAGCTCAGAGTCAAGTGTGCTGGACAGAGTTAAGTTTGGTTCCAAAGGAAACCATGGAGAGACACTGCTGGAGGACTGGTAAAAGAAATGAGACACATAAGTTAAGTAAACAACAAGAAACCTAAATGGGATTCAGCTGTTTTTCATCATATAATATTAAAGAGGCCCTTCCATTAAAAAGGTTTTTTTCTGAGGTTTCTGTTGAATATTTTAGCTCCACAGGTGTTCTTACCTTCATAGTGGGTGTAAAAACAGGTCAACAACTTCTCTTTCAGTTTTAATCTCTCAAACTACGCAGGTGGTGATAACACCCGAGTTCTCCCGAGTCCGAACGGCCTGTATTTGTTTCATCACAACTCCTTTGTTCGTTAGTATTCGGCAGCTCCTTCAGTTGAAACCACGCCTAGCATGCTGCTAGCTAAAAAGCTGTTAGCATAAGACGTAGCAAACAGGAAGACACGACGTCTGACGTTGCCATGCGCAGCGGGGCAGGAAACAGTATACCTTGCTCTCATTGGCTAGTTTGTTAGCCAATCAGAGTTCAGCAAATTCCATTAATGAATATGAATGAGCTGCTGACAAAACAGTCGAAGCAGCCTGACGGAAGGAGCCGGAACCACTTGAATTTTAATGCAGACGGATTGAAAGGTCTGTTAATCAGTGTTTCCTGATGTTTTTTAGATATAAAATGTTTCATATTACTGGTTAATACTTAAGAAATAACCACAAAGTCCTGAAATGTGTATGAAATGGCCTCTTTAAGGTGATTATAAGTTGGTATTTTAAGAAGGAGGAATGTAGCTTATACATAAACAGAGATGTGACCCCGGACACCACGAGGAGTGATAATCCAGCTGACCGGCATCAAACTGCTGAGAACAAGCACAACCTTGTGTTCCTTTAAAGTTTCCACTAGAGGCACAAGAGAGACGATCACCTCCATCTGAGGAGCACTGAAAGAGATGAAGAGAGAAGGATCACGTTTGGGTCTCTGTACTGCAGGAGGCGGCTCGGTGGTGCAGGGTCTGTGTAGAGTTTGTATGTTCTCCCAATTAGAGAGCTAAACAACATGTTTGCTATAATTCCATATGTGATTTATTTCTATTTTAAAAAGTTATTAATCTTTTTAGATTTTTTGTCAGTCTAGAAAACTTGTCGTACTTTTTTCCACCACTAGAGTGACTATAAGACAGTTTTTGGCCGAGCTCCTGATCTGCTGCTCAAGAAGAAGAAGGATCACGCCTGAGTTCACTTCTGCTAAGATAAAAAAATGGTTGCTACGAGTGTAGTGATAAAAAGTGTGTCAAAACCAAAGTAAATATTGGCATTTCATTCATGCGCTGGAGACAGCTTCATGATAATACGCTTGAATGCTGCCACTCTGTGTGATGGAGTGAGGAATGATACTCGTTACTGCCACCCTGTGGTGGTTAATGGAAGTGACAGGGTTGTGATTTTGCTCATTACTGTCACCTGGTGTTGGAAACAAAAAACAACATTTTCTACATATCACACCATTAAGTTAACTAGTTATTCTAAATAGTTTTAGATGTGTATTCAGTGTGAGAGACTGTTTGTCTTGATGTTGCATGATGGAGCTGGACTGGTAACCTGTCCAGGTGTCTAACCTGCTTCACACCCAATAATGACTGGAGAAAAGTCAAACACAGGATCAAGATAGAAAATGATGTACAACAGAATGTGTTTTGTGGCTTTCAAATGCCAGATTTTCTCACCTACAGTGCCCTGATACTGCTGAATAGATCTGGATCATGTGGACTTCAGGACTAGTATGATCCATTGAAAGAGTGCAGTGCTGCACTTTCTGTGGCAGCAGATCTGATATTTGTGTCGTTCTGGGACAGAATAAAGACTGCAGCTGACACACAGTGGGGAGGGTTGGATCTATAATAAGAAGGTGAAAAAAGAGATATTTTAAACGTGTATATGAATTTTACAAGATCTTCTAAACTTTTTGGATTTTAATATTTATGAGTTCAGAGAAACAAGTGAACAGTTAGCTGCAGCTCTTCTGGTGCAGAAGAAATCTAAATGAAAATTATGATACTAGATTTGGTTTAAGATGGCAAAAGTCCACTTTGGTCTCGGTCCAGCTCAGACTAATCTCTGTTTCTCCAGACTGAGGTTGTTCAAAAAGCTGTCTTCAACAGGTTATCTATTAATTGTTCATGACTTCTCCATTAAAACCTACTTCAAAGATCTCAACTGTCCCATTAAATTAATCATCTACACCCTCAACAATTAAGAATTTACCATAAATATGACAAAAAACACTCCTACATGAAAGGATTTCTTATTACACTATTATTTCTCAATGTCTCACCTTCTCCTAGTTTAATATAGACATGATTGCCATGTCTCGTGTGCATCACTGAGGACAGGTTGCCATGGTGCTTAAGAGCCCAGCGATGCAGAGCCTGAAGGCGTGACGGAAATGAATGAACTGTTTGGACGTGTAAACGCAACGTGCACGACTGGACGCTGGAGTTCGTGGACACCTACAAGATAATTTAAAAACACAGCGTGCACTGAAACATGAACAGATTTTACAGTGACCATCAGGTGTCAGCAAGTCTGTAATCTTATTCTGACAGACCTGAATAAATACTGGGAAGTTAGGGTGCAGCGCTTCAGCCTCCACCAACCAGCTGACAGGGAGCTTTGAGCTGAGCACAAGGTGGACAGTCCGGGGAAGGTAAGAGGATGGAGACAAAGGTCTTAGCAGTATTGTTACCTGTGAACAGGAGACAAGATGTGGTCAGTTTATCAGCTTGGTGATGTAAAGATGCATTTAAAACATCAGTTTCAGACACTGATCGATACTGTGTAACACTTAAAGCAGTACTAAAAAACCTTTCCGCTTTCGGAAACAACCGTGTCCCAAACGGTCGTTGCTGGTGTTCTGTTGAAATATGCTTCCTGTTAGGATGTGCTACCGATTCCTTCTACACACCACAGTTCCACAGTCTTGACTTCAATAAACATATTTATTGGGTTTTTTGTTTCTATATTTTTCCATAAATACATTTTACCTATCAAATAAATTCTCCCAGGACAGAAACACTAAATATGAAGTTATTTTTACTTTCTTTGCATTGTCAGAGCGACAGGCAAATGTTTGGACACACCCAGAGGAGAAGGACCCAACAATGGCCGACAAGGACCCAGAGGGCTTTTATATAGAAAATATCAGGGAAGGATCATAAAAATATTTTTAAATAATTAACAGGACACACCCGCCATAAACAACAATACTGTATAAACTTCTCGTTATGAAATAAATTGTCAATTTGTACTATGGCAGCATTTTTCATCGGGGCAGCATAAATCATCAGAACACCACTTCCAGCTGCGACTCAAATTACTGAAGTTATTTAGTCTATTGTAAAGCCATCAGAGGATCCAGAGTGTCTAATATGAAGATGAACATGTTTTTCAGTGAGTATCCACTTAGACAAGTTTCATAACAGTTTTATATAGTTTTATTAGTTATCTTGTACTACTTTAAAGTTGTGTTGAACTATTATTGGTTGTTATTTAAAGTACAATTTTAAATTCAGTAGAGGTTCTTGTTACTGTGACTCACTGTTGGCAGAAATATGAAAACAATTTATTCTGGATGGAAACCAGCAAATAAATACAACATCATCCTCTACAATGTTAACACTCAGATAGTTACTAGCAGGTTCTTGTTTATTGTGTTCATGGTCAGGACAGGATCCATCCCAGAAGCAGTATAAAGATATAACTTTGCACGCTTGCTCACTGTTTCTGTTTCTGACAGGTAGAATGTTTAGTTCCTGTCATTAGTTTGTTGTTTCTACCATTATTATTATGCTCTCTGTTCGTGTGCATGTGATTGGCCACCTTGTTAATTAGTCTCATTTGCATCACCTGTCCCATGTCTCTCTCTCCACTCACCCTGTCACCACCTTCTATTTGAGTGAGAACACTTTCAGTTTCCATGGTGATGAGACTCACTACAGGAAAGAGGTTGATCTTCTGACCACTTGGTGCAGGAATCACTTTTGTGGGTGATGCAAGCCCCGCCCCCACCCCTCCTGCTCTCTGGTAGGAGGAACAGGAGTCTCCGTTCCCTCTACACCTTCAGCTCACCCCCCCCAATAAATCTGACTTTGATATTCAGAGTAATACTAAATTAAATTTTAAATACAAAATTGTTGATTTTATTGCTAAACAATACAAAATATAATTCAAAACTTCATAAAGAATTGTGAGAATTTTCTATATTTAAGGAACAAGTTTGATCACAAATATAATAATTTTTTTAAATGATGTTTATGTTGGTTTTAGCCACGCAGCCTTTCAACAATAATGTTTAACTTTAACATCGTGTTTCTGGAGCTGTTGCTGAAAACCAGATATTCTGTTTCTGAGGTGACAGTAATATCCTGCATGCTGCTCAATTAGAATATTATTGAATGTGTCTTATTAAGACAGTGACAATATTTGATTTATAAAACAAATAGCAGTTTTTAATAGATAAAGTTAGAAGTCACCTTGTTTCCAGAACCGTTTGTCACTTTTTCCATTGAAATGACATGTGTTTCCTTGTTTCCGTGCTCTCTGGCGGTGCAGCCCTGCCCCACCTGAAACCTCTCTAGCAGAGCCTGAACAGGTGCTACTGCTGGATCAGCTGAGGAACACTGCACCTCAGAGCCTTCAGCTGAGGAGGAAAAGTAATCAAGAGTAAACGAAGTTACTGTGACATCACAGCAAAACTGGGAGACAAAAAAAGCACATTGTGTTATGCAAAAATATATTTACTTCTTCTTAAATTCTCACCATCAGGGAATCTAAACGTCGCCAAAATTTAAATACTCACATAGTTGCATGAGTTCAAAGACACTGACAAAGTAAATCTTGCTGTGCATATAAAAGGTCTCACCTGTCAGCCTCTTCCAGAGCAACAAGACGCAGAAAACACTCCATCCAAACGATGACAGTGAAGGCATCATAAAAATATGCTTAAATGATGAAACCCTGAAAACCTCAAAGAAAAAAAACATGTTTATATCTATCTATCTATCTATCTATCTATCTATCTATCTATCTATCTATCTATCTATCTATCTATCTATCTATCTATCTATCTATCTATCTATCTATCTATCTATCTATCTATCTATCTATCTATCTATCTATCCATCCATCCATCCATCCATCCATCCATCCATCCATCCATCCATCCATCCATCCATCCATCCATCCATCCATCCATCCATCCATCCATCCATCCATCAATTCAAATTCATAAGGCAACATTATTATTTTTCTCCATCAACAAGTTTAACTCTGTATTTTCAGGTAAACAAGAAGAGATATTGGACTCACCTGTGAAGCTTCACAGAGGAAAACCCTGAATGTTTCCCACACTGTTGGTTCTATCAATGAGTCTCTTCTATACTCACGCCCCCCTCATTTTCTAATCACACACTCACTTTATAAACAGAATCCAGCTAAACACTGATTCAAACGTCAGTCCTGCATCACATCAGGTAGAGAAACAGAGAAACATTCAGCAAAGAAAATCAATATCAAACCGTGATTTTAAAAGACTGATTTTAAGTAGAGATGGGAGGGCCAGAGCCATGGTGTGACAGAGTGGAGAGAGACATAATGAGAGGAGTAAAAAGGCTTGTGAAACGTCCCCAAACATAGATGGCAACAGGAAGGAGGGCCAGAAGAAGAGAGGAGGGAAAAGGAGAGAAAAAGAGGGGGCGACTGGACCTCGAGTTCTGGAAGGAACAAGAACAAATGAAAAAAGTACATCTTCATCTCTCTTTGAGAATTGTTTGAATGTTATTTAGCAATAACATAAAAAAAAAATAGAATTTAATTAATCTTCAAAGATCTGAACATTTATTTTCTTTTGTTTTTATCCACTTGAAAACAGCAGAAACAAGCCGGATGAGTGAAAATGCTCATGTGCAACAACATCAAATAGTTTTTATAAATTACACAGTAAAACTCAAACTTTATTTCTGAAGTTTTATTCATGCTATTAAACTAAATCTGCATTTTTTTGTCCATTTTGAAAGTTGGTTGCAGAATTTTTAAGCAAATACATTTTGTTCATAGAAGAAATCATGCACCGAGAATCAATTCACAATTTCTCCAAAGAAAAATATAACTTTTTATTCATTATTTTATTTCTCAGATCACATGGAGATGACCTCTGAATATACAGTATATAAGGTTAAAAACCATGAAGCAAAATTACACGTTACTTTCCTGTTTTGTTTCAAGCTTTTACAACAATTTCCAACTAAATGATTCATTTTATAATGAAAAAACCTTTTTCCTAATTGCTTTAAAGGATAATTTCACAAATAGGTTGTGTGTGTGTGTGTGTGTGAGTGTGTGTGTGTGTGTGTGTGTGTGTGTGTGTGTGTGTGTGTTGTTGCTCTGTGCCCATTTTCTTTCCAACTAATAATTCCATGAATGTTCTTAGTCATGTCCATTTCAGAACACCATTAATCTCAACAGCTGAGACCTTGTTTGCTTGAACACTTTCAAACATTAAATAATTTTACCCACTTGCCATAAAATGGGTCTAAGTACTTATAACTTTGTAGAATTTATATTACTTTTAAGTTTTCTGAGGTCAGTATGACCCACAACAGGGAATTTAACGTGTACAGAACATCTGTGCACAGTTCAGTAACCATGGAAACGTCTAAGTTGTGAGTCTTTTGTCTCACTGTTAACTGTATTTTTAAAATATTGTGATTACACAAAATCATTATAATGTTTGTTTTTAATATTAAGTTACAAAAATCCATGATTTTATAGTTTATCACATTTTACATCTTTTCTATAAGATGACAGTAGATAAAGAAAAAAACCCACACGGTCATGAGAATTAGTAGATTTTCAGCAAATTACTTTTCAATTTCATTTTTTTTGTCAATGTTTATTTTAGATTTTTCTTTCTTTATCATGAGGGCACCAAAAATGTTAAAATTGTTTAAAGGTACATTTATTTTATTTTCACAGATCAATTCTTCATTTCAATGAATATTTTAAACCTTAAATTTTAATTTATTAACTGTAATAAAAAAAAATGGTTCCAACTTTCAAATGATTAAAAACCAGACTGATGAAAACAGAATTTTAAAAATACTATCATCCTACTTTGTTTTTAATGTTCACCAAAAATTGAAATATAATTATAAAGTAAAGTGTTAACCCTTTTGATGGCACCATTTCCATCTGAGAATCATATTTTTGACAGTATATTTTCATTGTAGCGTTCAGACTTTGAGCGATAGAAGAATACTAAATTCATTTTATCAATCAAATCAAATCAAAAATACTTTATTAATCCCCGTAGGGAAATTCTAGTGTTGTTGTAGCTCAGTTCTTTTTCAGGGAGCCATAGAGAGTTCTAGCTGTGGACAGGAAGGATCTCCTCTAGAGGGTTCTAGGTGTGGACAGGAAGGATCTCCTGTAGCGGTCTGTGCTGCAGCAGATTATGAAGAATCTTCTGACTGAAGACACTCTGGTGTTGAGTTACTGTGTTGTGAAGAGGATGATGAGGGTTTATATGACTTTATATGGTTTTTACATTAAAAACAAAACCACTTCCATGTTATGTGATAAAACTATATGATATTTACACAAAACAAAATTAATCTTAATAATCTGCATTGCACAAACTAATTTACCGGTAATTATTTCCATCCCTGCATGTTTAGGTCTGCATACGACCTCTATTTTCGACGGGACTGTGACACGTGACTGCCATCTAGTGGTGGCAGGTAGGAACAACATCAGTGATTTGGCTTTTCGATTAAAATGTCATAAATAAAACTGATCAGCTCCCTAAATTCAACGTTTACAGTCTTCGCCAGTTTAGATTAAATTTAAATTTCTTTCTGTGATGCTTTTAGATTCAAATCAAACGTGAGTGATTGTGTCTGAGACAAAATAAACCAGCTTTATTCAGTGACTTGCAACATGAACTAAACACACTGCAGCATCAGTTCAAATTTACAGTATATATTTTTATGTTTTGTTTGCTAGAACTATTTTGGCAGAAGCTGAAAACTTAATACTTTAAGCACAATTAACCAGCACAGAAAAATGTAACTATAATAATCTGAGATGTGAGAAAGGATCAACGAGGCTCCAAGGCAGAAGCTCCAACAGAAAAAAGAAATTTAAGCCATTTGATTGAAAATCTGTAGTTTGACTTTTATTTATCATGTTACAATCCCCCTTAAATCTATTTTAATTTGCTGCTGAAAGGCAAAAAATAAAAAAAAATAAAAATAGAAAAAAGACAATCAACAGCAAATAATTGGTAATAACTCGACAAACCAACAGAAACAACTTGAGCCGCAGGTGTCTCATCCTGACTCAAACAAGAATTTTTTCCACTCACCTGTTTTCTTGTTTTGGTTGTTCCTGTGCAGAGTCTTCAAGTGGCTGCTGTATATGGTCAATGGCCGAGAGGCGGGGCTACACCCTGGACAGGTAACCATTCCATCCACGAGAGGACAAACAACCATTCACAACGAGGACCAATTTAAAGTTGAACCTCAAACATACTGTATATTTTTATGAGAAAACCAGAGAAAATCCATGTACGCACAGTGAGAACATGCAGAAAGGAATCAAACCAGAGACCTACTTGCAGCAAGCTAACCAACTGCACCACCGTGCAGCCTATGATTTTCTTTTTCGTAAAAACTGACAAGTCATTTCATGCTATACCTGTAAAATAATTTGATTGTAGGTAATAAGAACTCTGCACGTCAGCGTTTTGGTTCACATATTTACTGAGTCACATTTCCAACATATTTCACCAGCAAATGACACAAGAGAACAAACACAGATGAGAGAGGGACATGTATACCACAAAAAGATTTTCAGTTAATGTACTAAAAATGACATGATGTACCGAAGGAAAAGAAAATAAAGAGGTTCAGATTGATCAGAAACACACAAACAGCTGATCCCGCGTCTCCTCAGGTGAATTCCTTCGCTTGTTCTGCCATTCTTTGGCATAAATCATCAGATGGCAGCAGTTTTTAATACACAAGCACAAATTTGTCCATGTTCAGGCAGTTTCCAGGTGAAATCAGCTGATTTATTTGCATTCAGGGACGTTGCTCACAGTTAGACACACACGTCTAGCAGCAGGAATAAAACAACAGGATGAAGAACATTCAGAACGAAAACTGCTACCTGTCAGAAAAATCACCTTGAATCAGCCCAAGGCATAATCTGATCTTTTATTTATTACATAATCTGGATTTTCTTCTATTGTTATTACAGTTTACTGCCTCATCCAAAGTCCATCACTGGCACTGTGTGTGATTTGTCCTGTAAATGACACACTGATTAATAGTGATCGTCGCCTCTTACTGTCAGCAAGTTCATTTGTGGCTTTACAGCACAGACGTCAGCCTTTTCCTTGTCAGTCTCCTGTCAGTCTGCTGTCGCCCCTTTTACCCTCGACTCAGGAGCTTAGCAGAGGTCGGAGACGTAATCAAAATCTTTGAAATAATCTTGCTCTTTTCGTGAGAGGGAACGTCGCTCGCGTGGAGGCGTGAGGGTGGGAGCCTCAGCAGTGAATTCTGTGTCGAAGTTGCTGACATCTTCTTTTCCAGCGATTGTAGGTACGAAAGGGGGCGGTACTTTCCTCTGAAGAAGTGCATCCCAATCCATGCCCTAAACAATCATTGATTTTTAGTTAGAGATGTGCTTTGATTTTGTGTTGTAAACTTACAATCATTACGAATAAAAAATCTGCATTCTTTCCGTTCCAGGGTTTTAGGTTATCGGACAAAACATAAACTAAAAGATAAACATAAAACATAAAACCTGTGCTGTTTTCTAGGAAATAGTTTCTGCATAGCGGCAGTAGCTCATCAGCAAGTCACCTCTGTCCTGTGGGTGGAGCCGTTGGTGTGGAGGACCCCCCTCCCGATTGCTGAGAGCTCTCTGTTTTTGCTAGCGCTACTGCTAGCTTACTACTAGCGCTACTGCTAGCTTACTACTAGCGCTACTGCTAGCTTACTACTAGCTTACAGCAGAAGCTTGCGTCCCGCCCAGTGGCTTTTCTACGACACAAATTCAGTCTTTTTTGCATCTGATACTGATTCACAGTAATTTGAATGCAGAAATACTCAGAAATGCAATTTTGAGTTTAGTTTTCTTAAAGAGGCCCTTCCATTAAAAACGTTTTTTTTTTTAGGTTTCTGTTGAATTTTTTAGCGCTACAGGTGTTCTTACCTTCATAGTGGGTGTGAAAACAGCAAAAAAAAGTTCTCATTCAGTTTTTATCTCTTAAACTACGCAGGTGGTGATAAAACCCAAGGTCGTTAGTATTCATCAGCTCCTGCAGTTGAAACCACGCCTAGCATGCTGCTGGCTAAAAGCAAAGACAGGAAGAGACTCTGTGCACTGTTGACATGTGCAGCGGAGCAGGAAACAGTATGCCTTGCTCTCATAGGCTAGTTTGTTAGCCAATCTGAGTCCAGCAAATTCACATAATAAATATTATTGAGATGCACTCCGAAACCTGCCGAATCTTCACACAGACAGATTGAAAGGTCTGTTAATCAGTGTTTCCTAATGTTTTTAAGATATATAAGTTTTCATATTACAGGTTAATACTTAAGAAATAACCACAAAGTCATAAAATTTGTGTGAAATGGCCTCTTTAAGATTCGTCCTCTGGCATCTGAAAAATGCCACAAACATGTTAACAACTTGAAAAACACGATTTTCATCAAAGTTGCTCTTTAGGCTGGCAAAGTTGCATCTGAATGAACCACAAAACTTCTGAAATTATATCTGATTTAGACTTGTTTCACAGCCACAGAGCTGTGGAGCAATATTATAAAAAAAAAGAACGTACCAAAATTCCTCCACAATGATGTGAGAAGCAGAAAAGTGGGTGGAACGTAGTTCTGTACATACCGCTTTTATAATTTGTTTTTGTGTATTAATGAATGACATGGTGAAATATGTTTATTTACACCTAAGAATGCTTATATCATGTAAAAATTGACTTTCTTTTGCCCATAACTATGTAATGTATCAGAGAAGAGCTTAAAATTGACACTCACTCTAAAAAACGGTTGTTTTTTGACATCTTCTGCGTCCTTTTCCCCAGAGCCGAGACGTCGTTCAGGGTTTCTTCTCAATAACTAGTAACAAAACAAAACAAAAAACTCTTTACTACAAGTTATGACATATTCAGTTGAAGTCAGAGAAAAGAAGAGGATTTCATGAGTCTGACCCGTCTCATGATGCCAATGGCCTCAGTGGAAAGGAAGCGCGGATACCGCACCTCGTCATTCACAATACTGTCAAAAACCTCCTCTTCGTCGTCACCTGGGAACGGAGACTGAAACAAACAAACATGCCAAAATATGAAGTTGTTACATAAAAGATTAAAGAACAGCATTTGTTTTATTTACCTGATGAAAAAGCCACCAGTCAGTCTACGTCTTAGTTCTGTGTTTTAGTGTCTGAGTTAGTTTTAGTATCTTGTGTTTTATTTTTGCTACCCTCCCTCCTTCCTGTAACAGAGTTCATGTCCTGCTCCTGTTTCCTGTCGTCACAATTTGTTTCTCTTGTTTGTTGAATGCCGCGTGCTTCCAAACCCGCCACTTTCTGTCAGTCTGTCATGTTTTCTGATCACCAGGGGCGTTTCTCAATGTCAAGGAACCTCACCCTGATGACTTGGTCCCGCCCCAGTTGCCTAGGAGATATGTCATCAGGAACCGCCAAGGCGTGTTCCAATGTTCATGTGCTGCTGAAGTGTCTGTCCTCAGTTTGTCTGCTGTTTAGCTAACTGACCACGGTTACATGGGATGTGCTTTGTTGCTTTCCTTCGGTCAAAAATTTCCCAGAATACATTGCGGTATTTTAAAAAGATGGCGGATCAGGAGCCGGCAGCAGCTACTTCTACGGCAAATTTACAGTTTAAATGTAAGTCAGCTAATTGTTGCTATCGGGCTTTTATATAAAATGTTTTTTTACATCTAAAGTAGTTATACAGTTGGTTAGTTGTTAGTAGTTGCAGTGTCGATGGCTAGAAGGTACTAACTCGTTTACACATTTGTTTTAATTTTATTATTATTATTTTTCAAGTTCCATGGCTGAAGAAATGCTACTACGCTACGTTACTATGCTACTACGATGGGCGGGATGTAAACAGCAGGCAGCCGCAGTCATGTGAGTTTAGTTTGTTCCATTTAACCGTTTTCTTTGACCAAGGAAGGAAGTGTCCTCATAAACAAGGCGCCTTGGTAGGTGAGGCTCCTTGACATTGAGAAACACCCCTAGATTTCTGACCCAGGATCGTTCCCAACCTCGTCTCTATCTTCCTGTATTTGGATTAGTACGCTGTGTTACATGGATTCCACAGACTCTTTATGTTGGACAATCGTTCTGCTCCCATATCTCAGCCAGTAAGTGCACTTTATCTCAGATTAACATGCCTTGGTTTTGTTCCGTTCCCACAGATTCATCATCTCCATCTTTTGCAATAACCTTTGTTCAAACCGCCTCTCGCCGCCTCCTCTGTGCATCTGAACTCAGATTCACCCACAAACCAGTACAAACTTCTTAAATCAGTAGCAAGAAAATCACAAGTTAAAAAAACCCTTTCCAGCTTCTTCAGTCTAAAGTGCGTCATGGGAAGATGAATAATTCTATTTGAAAAAGTCAAACTTCTTCGCATCATTCTAATTCACTCCACTGGAGCTTTACAGTTTCTGTCTCCGTCACTGATTAAACATGAACATGACCATGAAATGGGATCCTGAAGAAAAGTTATCGAAAAGCCTGAGGAGGAATCTGTGGAGAACGTCTCAGTAACTGTGGAGAGTTAAAGGTCCCGTGAAGTCCTGCAGACATGAAGAACCCTGTGACCTCTCACCTCTCCCACCAACATCTCATAGATGAGTACGCCAAGCCCCCACCAGTCAACCGCTCTGGTATACGACGTGTCCGTCAACACCTCTGGGGCCAGAAACTCAGGAGTACCACAAAATGTGCCGGTTCGGTCTCCATAACCCATACCTTGGTAGGAAAAACAAGTATTAATGGAGGGCAATGAGAAAACCATGTACCACGTCCTGCGTGGGTGTACATGGATAAATCTTGAGCACACACCTTCTTTACAGAGTCCAAAATCTGCTATTTTCACAAAACCTTCCGTGTCAAGAAGCAGGTTGTCTAATTTCAGATCCCTGGTAAAGAAAAGAGATGGGAATCAAATCCAGGGAACATGTATGAGCCGCCTGTTGAGACGGGATCTGCTCACTCACCGATACACAATCTTATGGTCGTGAAGAAACTGTAGACCCAAGACCACGCAGGCTGAGTAGAACCTGTTGATTAGACATCAGAGAAGACACAGACTCTTTTACAAAACCTGTAACATCACTGATATGATATGAGTCTTTGCAGCAAATCTTTTCTTATTTTTCGACAGATGAAGCAGAACTCACATAGCGCGCGGCTCAGAGAAGACATCTGCATGTATGTGCATCATCAGGTCTCCTCCTGCCGTGTACTCCATGACGAAACACACATGTTCTGGTGTCTGGAAACAGGCAAACAGGTTGACCAGGAAGGGATGGTGGGATCCGTTGACTGTCTCAAAGATCCGTTTCTCACAGATCAGACTGAGGAAACAGATGAGTCAGACATCAATAAACATGACACGCGAGCTGAAATCAGTGAGCGGTGAATGTTAAAACCCGGTTACCTTTCGACCTCATCCCGAGCCACGATGTCTCCTTTCTTCAGGGCTTTGATGGCGTACAGATTGCCTGTCTTTTTATATTCAGACAGCAACACCTGATGAGGGAAAAATCTTTTAAAATAAAATTTCAAGCTCCAGTTTTTAAAAAAAAAAAATCACGAGATCCAGGTTTAATGAGATGTCTAGCATTTATTAAATGAAAGGTTTAAATTATGAGAGATCATTTAAAAAACGTTAAAAAACGATGGAGTTATAACTGTTTTTGACTCTTGTGTGATCGGCATCTAGAGTATATGCTGTGAATGACTCTCAGTGACTCCCATATCTAATCTTAGCTCAGTATCTGTCAAATTAACAGAAATATAATCATTTTGTGTGAATTAGCTGTGGCAGCGTGAACTTTAACTGGCTTGACATCCAATAATTACTCTCTGAAATTTCATCAAAATCACTTCCTGTGATTCATGAGATATTTCATGATTTAAAAAGAAGTTTGAAAGAGACACGTTTAAAAATGAGCATCATGGAGATTTTGTTCTACTGAACACTGAGTACCTTCCCAAAATGCCCCCTGCCGAGAACTGCGATCAGCTTGAAGTCCTGCAGGCAAAGAGGTCCTCTGCTGGCTCTGAGAGACATACATGTAAAACAATGACATGTTCACATGTTCAACAACAATGAAAAGAAATCTCATCGTGTTTATTTGTTCCTAGATTTCAGAACAGTAACGGCTCATACTGCGTCTGTTCTCCTGATTTCACATTGACTTGGCTGTGTTCAGCCATGTTCATGTGTGTACAGTGATCCCTCACTTATCGCGGTTAATTGGTTCCAGACCCCCCCGCGATAGGTGAAAATCCGCGAAGTAGGGATACACCAAAAAACACAGACAATCCAGTACATTTTGAAAATAAAAGTGATTCTTCAAAATAAAATACCGTGATTGACAAATCATATTTGTGTATCTAGAGATGAAAATAAACAACACACACAGCGCAACAGAGTGCTGACTACGGAGGTAAATGAACAGCCAAAAGCGCAGTATTTTAGACTTTTTATTTTTGGATGAATATTTTTGAAAAATCCGTGAAGTGGTGAGTCCGCGAAAGTTGAACCGCGAAGTAGTGAGGGATCACTGTATTTACTGTGCATGTGTGGCGCGTTTGTGCACCTGCGTAAGGAGTTACGGGACTGGGATCTGGTTGGCTTCTCATGAGCGGGAACTTCAGGTGTGGATGGAGGTTCGATGACCGGCGTTTGTTCCTGGAAATACAAATAAAAAAACACAAAAAAGCAGGAGAAATGTGAAAAAGCAGCGACTGCTGTCACTCATCAAACCTGATGGACAGATTATTTGTACCCACCTGCACACCCACCAACCCCCTCCTTACTGTTAATTAGTTTTCTAAAAAACACCTGAGTAATAATGTTTATTACTTCAACCCAAATTCCAAAACTCAAGACCAGAATTATACTTATCTATAATCTATAATATAAAAAGGGATTTAAAAAGACTTCCAAAATAAAAGTCATATGTTTTACCATATTTTAGGATGTTCACTGCAAATACAGAAAACTTTAACTAAAGTCCTGATCATCAAAGGAATTCTGTGTGAAAATGGAAAATATAACTAAATAACTAAAATCACATTTTTCTAACTAAGATTTAGCACAGTTAAGTTTTAGTTTCGGTTGCACTCGTCCTACAACAGTTCTGTGTCTCTTCATCCGTTTCCAGACCGGGTTCCTTATGCTGGTAAAACATCTGGATCTGTACGTGATAGAATTAAAAGTTTCTGCATGTGATTAAACCTCATTAAAACAGGCCCTTGTAAGATTTTACTACTTCCTTTCTCAGTCACTCATCAGGTGTTAAGTTTTGTCACAATGACCCGTACAATCGCATCGTTCGTATGAATCTCTCATTTCCTACAATAGCTGGAGTTCATGAACGTTCCTGGAGGCGGTACTGGTTCCTACAGGACGTTGTTATGGCTGTTGCATGAGTAACTTGATGAATTCATGTGAATATCAGGTGATTTTGTGTCGTACGCTGGTTGCAGAGTTCTTGCTCTCTACATACAGGTGTGTTGGAAACTTCCTTTGATCTACCGACGAACATCTAATCAACTCATGGCAATTTCAAGTGGTTGTTATGAAGATTGTCCAGCTGTCAACACATTTTGTTTTGGAATATACGGCGGTGGAGGTCCAGTATCTCAGAAATCCTGTGTTGGTCATCACATCTGCTTAGAAATGTGAAGAAAATCTTCTAATTTTCAAGATGACAATAACACAGAGAGACTCCAGCAGCACCTTCTACAGCTGCAGGACAGAGAATCTGGAGACAGCTGGAGCTGCTGCTTTTGAGGACCTGAGAGAAGATGCTGGTGGATGCAGGACTGGATCCAGAAGCAGCACGTCTAGAACCAGAACCAGATTCAGTTCCATGAGCTGGACCACAAGTCAAAACGGACTAAAACACCTTTACAGATCTGTTGCATCATGTTGCATCACTCACGCATCATGCAAAATGAAAAGTAAGTGTAATTCTCTGGAAAAAACAGCTTTTCGTTGCATTTTTATTTTAGATCTTTCAACACTAAATTCTTATAAGGCTGCAGGAGGGTGTGAAACGGTCCAGAAAACATTCACAGCTGTTCATGACTGTAGCTCTGTAGTTCCAGGAAGAACACGGTAACACCATCTTTTACTCACCGAGGGGGTCGGTGAATCCACCACATCCCTGTGAACCTCAACTCTGGGAGATGAGTTGCTGTCATAATTCAATTTCTCCACCGAGATTTCTCTGCAGAAAATTCACACACAAAACAAAGAAGACACACGTCAGGTTCGGCGCGACAGGAGAAACAGATAAAGACATAAGCAAAATCTGGAGTCCCATATAGCTTCTTTTCATGGATCAGGTCAAGTTCTAAATAAATGTATTAAATGAAATATAAACAGTACAAAGCTGTGATTCAGTCACCTGATGTTTCTGCATGGAAAGCAGAACATGTGTGAGTCATTTTACAAAACACGAGCTGGCAGAGGTGCTTAAAATATCTGTTTATCGCAGCCACAATGTTGGGTTTTCAAAATTAAAAATTCCAACTTTCCAATTCAAATGAAATTTACTATTTAAAAACATATTTAGATTTTTGGCTTAAAATTTTAAATTAAAACTATTTTTTAAATTTAAATGTTTAATTTTAGTGTAAATGTAGTTTATTTAATCTGCTTATTTCTAAGTTTCACAGTCTGAGAGCTCTACCTCTAACAGGATTCTCGCGTTCTGAGGGAGGATCTAAGTACTACAGATGAAAAGAGCCAATTTTATTATTATGATTACATACATACCTAAACCAAAATATAATGAATAATATGCATCGCAATACTAAAAATATTATTTGTGTCAGGCTTTAAAAGGTTTAGAGACAAACAACATAAACTGGTCAAAGTATCATTTCAGTTTTCTTCGTAGTTCTTAGACTCCACCCACTTATTTTGTTGTCAAATTATAAAGGGATTGTAATTATCTTGAAAAAAATGCTAATAATGAGAGAATATTGGATGTTTTCAATCAAACTCCAGGTAAAATCAGGGATGTCTCGATATCAGTTACCCCTCCTCCCGTTCCATCCAGCTGGTCCCGGGAGATCACGAAATCATGGGAGACCATCTACAGACTTTAACCCGTCACAGGTAATGTATTTTTTCGTAGTCAGGCAAACAGAAATCTGCAGGTGTCCTTTTATTCTGAAAGTTCCAGGTACAAACACCTGATTTCCTGTCTGGTCCAATCTAAACTGCTGAGTTTGACGCGTTTTAGAAGCGAAGTGTGTTAAATATAGAACTGCTGCATAAAGGCAGAAACACACTTCTGATACGCCTCAGATTCGTGTTGCTTCACGCCCGGTGGAAACGGTACCAAAGATTTTAACAGACGTTATAAGCCATGTATGAAGCTTCACTGTGTTTGTTACGTGTCCGGTGTAAAGGACGGTTAACCAATACCATGACTTGAAATTAAATTAAAATGTGAAAACTGCAATAATTTCACAGAAAATGTTTATTTTTCACTTGAAATGTTAGTTTTGTGATGATTCTAATTAATATTTTATTTTTTAATGAGTTCACCATCATTTGTTTTTTGTTGTTATTGTATCGGTTTGAAAAAAGTGATATCGTTGCATCACTAGTAAAATCTTTACCCACCCCGTGGTGTTTGTGAGCGTGCTGCTCGTGAAACGTCCGTACGTAGGCACGTTGGTGCCACTTGGAATGACGTTCCTCAGCAGGCGGACCCAAGTAGCGATGTCCACGTTCATCTGTCGAGCACCCAGGAAAGCTTTACCTAAACGTACACACCAACGCATCACAATTCAGGTTTGTATACAGAAAAAGAACACATACGTATTTGTATTCCAGATCAACTTTTAAAAAGCATCTGAAATCATCAATAAATTAATCAATAACATAGACTGAGAAAAACATTTTTGGATTGTTTAATTGGTTGTTTTGTTTAATCAGGATTTAAAATGGTATAAAAGCATAAATTGTTGTTCATGGAAAAAAATCCTTTTTTATTTAGCTTGAATTTGGCCTCTCAGGCTTCTGTATGAGTGTTTTTGTTGACTCATTTCCTGTGTGTGCTGCTCCTTTTCTACAAGTAGATGGTGCAAAAGCACCAAACAGTAAAACATTAGATTAAACATTTGCTTGTTTAAGACTGAAAGGATTTCTAAATTTCTTTAAACTAAAGTAAGAATTTATAGAAAATTTGAAAACGCACTAGTTTCAATCCAAAACATTTTTCTTAGTTTTTTTGTTGGTTTTTTGTTTGCATACTTGAACATACCTTGTTGTTTAGAAAAGACTTTCCTCTGCCTCTGGAGTCTTCGGCCTCTCTCTATCACCGGGTTGAAGAAGGTCACCTGACACATAAACAATCTCTCTTATGTTTAAAACTATAGAATATATTTTATTACAAGAAACATTTTCAGGAAATGATTTGATCTGTACTGTGTGACTGCTGGAGACTGTTAGTGTTCAGTGTGAGTCCTGTACCTCAGCCAGGAGAAGACCCTGTGGCTCCAGTTCTAGCTGGACTTGGTGTCTTTGGTTGTCCAGGAACTCCTCCAGCTTCAGGTACTTCAGAGCGCAGAGGGAGCGGAAATCTCTCCAGTACACGGCGATCTCCATCTCCCGGGACTGAACCCAACCCACACAGGACACAGCGGTTTTTAATATTCATGTGTGAAACTGTTAACTTCTTCTGTTTTGCTTTCAGTTGTTGTGTCTTACTCTCTCCAGCTCTACAGTGAAGGTCTGGTCCCAGGCCTGTTCTCCTACTGTTCTCCAAGCAGTCTGTCCCACCACGGTGTTCTCCAGCTTCAGCACTGCGCTCACCTCCGCTGGAAAACACACAAACAAGCTTATATCAGTTTGAATTGGGAGATTGTTTCTGTATCTAATCAAGTCTTGGATGTTTTTCTTTTCCCTTTACTATATTAAAAACGTGCTAACATCATCCAGTGTCATAGTTTCTGATTTTGGGTCTATGTTTCTATTTATTTGTCGTCTTATTTCGGTTTTCATGTCTTTTTGTGATGATCTGTGTTTAAGTCTCAATCCTCTGGCTGGTCCACGTACATGTGTGTTCTTCCATGTTCTGCTGAAGGTCTCGTCCTTCTCTCTTTGTTGTTGTTTGTTGGAGGTCTGAGCTCTACAAGTGTTTATCTAGTATTAAATTTAGAAGATGTTATTGTAACCTCATCTCCTTTTTATTTACTTCATCTCACCTCACGACACCTAAAGCATATTTAAAGACAAGCAGAAAGCCTTACAGGAGAGCTCGTCATTCTTGCTGGGGATCTTCAGACTTATGCTGCTGGTGCTGCGGCTGTACAGTCCACTCAGTTTAAATGACGGGCGTCCGTCTGCCGGAGAAAAAGAGGGGAGAACAACCGGAGTCCCTCTGTTCCGACCTGGAACGACATCCAACAGGCCCATACAACCAAGAAGACGAACCTGAAGGGAACCTGGATGAAGAGAAAATGATCTAATAAACATCAGGCTTATAAATTATAAAATGTCTGAGTAAAGCTTCTGCGTCTACCTGTGAGTGGCGATGGTTTGCTCAGCGTGCTGTACTGGTTGTGGACATACGGAGTGCTGTGGCGGGAGCTAAAAGCCGAAGAAGAAGCCAGCACCAGCTCTTCTTTGATGAGACAGGCTTTAGGATGATCCTCTGGCAGATCCTGGAGTCTTTGTTCCAGAGAACACCTGAGAAGGTCCAGGCGCTGAGACGATCCACTCAGACCACACTGAGCCTGCATGACACCAAGGAGCAGAGAGAGACTTTCAGAGAGAGACATGGACTTTAACACTTCCCCTTGTCTGTATGTAAATATGTTGTTTGGATGAACTAATTATAACGACTAATACTTGGTTTCTAATGATGCAGAGGAAAAACACACTTAAAAGTTATTAACTTGCTCTTCGACTCAAACAATCTTTTGGTTTTATATCATATATGATGTATTCTTAATGTCCAACTAGATATTTTTTGGTTTGATTGTCCACTGTTACAACATTAAAGGTGATATATGGAACTTGAACAGCGTAACACAGCATGAAGCCTTCAGCCATCTGGGTGCCAGGTTCGTTAACCCCCCCGCGCGCGCTCCGATGCTGAGGTCGACCAATATTCCTCACCAAACCCACTCTGATCCCCGATCAGAGCAGGACAATAAAATATTATGAGTTCAGCTCACTAATCATGTTCTCCAGCCCCGCTGATCACACACTGACTCTGATAAAAGCAGCTCCTACCTGTTTGAAGCTCAATCATCGATTCAGTCCGTGGCAAAGAGTTCATAGTTGTCCCGCGACTCTTCTCCAGCTAACCGAAACTTACTGCAGTCCCTCCTAAGATCCTCTCTCCTCCTCACACACCATCCTGCATGCCTCACTTATCCAATGTAATAAAAAAAGCAATAAAATCCTCCGTGATGTGTCTTCCAGTCGAAGCTCCTCCACTTCAGCGACCTGCTGCAGCTACGTGTTAGCTAGCAGCTAATAAAAACGTTTCCACACAGAACTTGCTCGTCACATGGGAAACCCCCTATGGTAAGCAAATAAGGTATATAATCACCGCATGTCCCCGGTGCTTCCAGCTGCGTGACCTGCAGACTCCACAGTACCAGCCTCACTGTGCTGGAGTATTTACGGTTTTAGGCAACCCAAAATGGTGCCCGCTGCTCTGCCAACTATTGGCTGGTAGATGTAAACAAAATGCCAACGTCGTGTCCGCCAAAATTAATATTTTATAATATTTTACTTCGAATATAATTTTTCAAGGAAATGCTGTATTTTCATTCTACAACACTCTAAACACCCCGTGGAGGTATTATTTTGTTATAAATATTGCTTTTAATGAAAATATTCCATATACCACCTTTAATTAAAAACACTGATCAGAAAATATCAAGAGTTAAAAAAAACAAGCTTTGTTTCTAAAACTGACTCATCTCTGACCTCAGCTATCGCCTTCTTATCTTGCACTTTTCCTGCTCCGAGCAGTCGCAGCATGTTCTTGGCTCCTTCAGCCATGGCATGTTCTACACGGTAGTGATGCCAGAGCTCTTCCACACGCAGCTCCACTCCGCACAGATCCGGCTTACCTGGGTAAAGGTGTGAGATTTAATCAACAACATATGGCCAACAGGAGCATCATGCGGAGAGGATATCTGGCAACGACAAAAAACTATAAATAACACCGATGGAAATATTTCTAGTGCTCACAAATATAATTGTATTAACATCATGAATCAGTTTGGGTTTTCCAGACATTAGGGCAGAATTTAGCATTTACATTCTCACAGTTTTCTTATGTAAATATGTAAATATTAAATATGTAATGAAAGAAGCTCTGCAATGCAAGGTTCCTACAGTAGCCCTGAATGGACAAATCAAATTATGTTTTCAGCAGCAGCAGATACATTGACCATTTTGAAAAGACAATGCTATGTAGGTAAAATTAATTTATCTTGGCAGCCATGGTTCTAGAGGGGAGGCAGTTCATCCACTAATTGAGAAATGAGATCATATATTAAAATATACATGGACAAGCAGCTAAAACCCCAAAACAGCCCCTTGAACACTGTACAACATGGCAGCCTGCTGTTTCTTAGTCAGTATCAGACTTTTATTTTTTAGAAATTAACATTACAAGGTGATTCTATTTTTTATTCAAGATATCATATGGATTTAATATTTTTTTACGACGGCTCTTTGTCATATCTTTCATTATGTTTTTCTACAAATGTAATTAGCTAAAGTATCATGCTCAAATCTATTTTTATTCTATTTTTCCACAGGTGTTCTGTGCTTATAAAGTCATATGATGCATGATTTCATATACACAGACGTATTGATTTCAGCAGCTTTTAAACTTTTCTTCCTCTTTCTCTCCTTCTGCTCTGATCTAAGTTTTTATTAAAAAAAACCATTCATTTGCATCCAAAATGACACTGAGACTGACTGTGTTTGATCAGCAGAATTTTAAGCCTGTAGAACCGATTTTAGCTCAAACATATTTGGCTCTCTTCAGACTGACTCTTCTCCTGAGTCACTGATTTCTCATTCAGAAAGAGACAAACACTCAGATTCTTGATCTGATGCTCCCTTTTCTGCCATGATTTCCACCACAGGTCGTTTACAGCTCCCGTTTGTGTGTTTCGTCACTTCCAGTAATAGTAGTAATATGTCTTCCCCAAAAACACAGCAGTATTTCCATCCTAGGAGAGGAGGTAGAGGTGGTGGAGGAATACAAGTACCTTGGAGTTCAGCTGGACAACAGACTTGAGTGGAAATGCAACACAGAATACATCTACAAGAAAGGTCAGAGCAGACTCTACTTCTTAAGGAAGCTGAGATCTTTTAATGTCTGCACCAAGATGTTGCAAATCTTCTATAGGTCTGTTGTGGAAAGTGCAATCAGCTTTGCAGCCATCTGCTGGGGCAGCAGCATCAGAACCAGAGACTTGAAGAGAATCAACAAACTGATCAGGAAGCTGGATCTGTGCTGGGAGTATCTCTGGAGCCGCTGGAGCTGATTGTACAAAAAAGAATGCTGGACAAGCTGATAAAGATGATGGAGGACTCTTCTCACCCTCTGCATGACACAGTGATCAAACAACAGAGTGTGTTCAGTGAGAGGCTTCTTCAGGTCCGATGCAAGACCGAAAGATACAAAAGATCATTCCTGCCTGCAGCCATTAGCCTCCACAACAAGAACAGACCTTGATCGTTATTATTATATTATTGTCTTCATTATTGTTTTATATTGTTGGACAAAAAAAAACAAAAAACTACTACAACGTTGAATTTCCCTTCAGGGATAAATAAAGTATTTTTCATTTCATTTCAAATTGTGCTATGATATTCTACAAATATTCATATTTGAGACTGGAAATCTGCACATCCTGGTTTATGTGGAAAAGTGTCCACACAACTGTAATATCGACTGATATGAATAGTAAAATAACAAGTTAAATACACTTTAAGAGCTGCTGATGTCATGTGTAGAAAAATAAAACTCACAAAAATAAAATAAGTTTTCTCCTTCCTGCTTTTTTTTTCTCTTGCATTTCAAACCCCTTAAGTTCTTTCCTGCTCTGTTCTCTGTCATCTGATGCAGGCCTTTCAGTCTCACTCCCTTCCTGTCCCGCCTCCGTTATAACCTCTACTAAATTACTAAACGAGCCATGGCTTTTCGTTGTTGGCCAACATCAAGGGCGATGCAGGAACATCAATAAGACTCAAGCCCAAAAGGCCAACAGGGCTGTAATGGTGTGTATATGTGTGTGTGTGTGTGACTATACACTGTGAAGTTCTGAAGCAGCTGATCGATTACCACTGGCATTATATAATATGCAAAATTTATGAGCTGAAAGGTTGAGAGGTGGGATAAAATAAACTGATTACTTTGATTGTTATCAGACTGCTCCGTGGCCTGCATGGCCTTTCGAATCTGCATGCGGATGATGTCGATCTTTGTCTTGCTGTCCTGGAGCATCTGCTGAGCTGTCTGAAGAAGCTTCTTGTCCTAAAACAATCACAAAATATTAATAACAAGGGAGTAATCGGGAAGTTATGGCTCGCGGTTGTGTCAGTAAAGTACCTTGGTACCCCCACTGGAATATATGGGGATCATGTTCTCTGCCCCCTGCTTGACCTTCAGCTCGATGTTTAGCTGCCGCTCCAAAGCTGCGATGCGGTGCTGATTGGTCGACGTCTGATTGACCGAACCTGGAGACTTTGGGGAATCTGACCAGAAGAGCATATAGATAACAAACTTTTAGGGTTTAAAAGACCCAGCTGGTAATGGTAACACATTGTATCCAAGGCCTCAAGATGACAATTAATGACAAATAAAACTGGGTTTCATCAAGATGACCAGGCACCTAAAATTGCTATCTGATCATATTTGACATTTCCTAGTTCAAAGATGATATCTGTTTTAAACAGTGTTGAATTGTTGGGTGAGAAAGTAGCGAGAGTTTATTGATTTGGTGAGAAGAATTATAATCAGGGCTTGAAATTAACTTTTTGGATCACTGGCTGGTAGAGAGCCAAAGTTACCAGCCAATCAGAATTTCCACTGGTCAGTTTTCATTATAAATGCAACAGAATAAAAAGAATACAACAAAACAAAACAAAATCCTTTTTAAAAATTATAATATGCATCATATATACAGTTTACTGGTCAACATGATGCCTTTCATTGTTCTGACTAGAAAGTAATAAACACAATAAATGCAGAAAATAATAAACAACAATGACAACCTGGAATTTCCCGTTTATTTACCCGACCCTAAACATGTCCTAGTGTTTCACAGAAGTAAACAACATATTTTCATCAGGAAAAGAAACTCCGAACCCTCCGGGGCGTCTTACAGAGACAAAGGTGAGGAGGTTTGGCCAAAATAAAATCTTGTTTGGGACACTAAGAGCTCCAGAACCAGCCGTAGACATCCACACGAAGTCCGTGAATGTTCTGCCTTTTTTCCCCACCAATCTTTGATTAAACATATGGCTCCTGGTCTTTAACACATGGAATAATCAACTCAATATCTTCAATATCTAGTATTACCATGGCAACGCCATTCACCATCAAACACAACCGATCAGCTCACAGCAGGCCCTTTGGACTCTGTGTGCACATGTGAAACATCAAAGTGATCAGGTTGACTAGGAGAAGTGAACCATCCTGTGTTTGAGTTACCATGGCAACAGAATCCACTTAAAACCACACGCCTATTGTAACCCTATGGAATAATTACTGAAATCATCATATTTCTCCTGCTATAAAATCATCATTTATTCCTTCTCTAAAGCACATCCTGGTTAAAAAGACAATACCTACCATTCTATAATCTCCAGGAGAGCCTTAAAAAACCTTCTAGATGTCTCGCTTCATTCAAGCACTCACTTGTCAAGTGGCCATCACTTAACTCCCACATGTTTCTCCAATGACTACCATTTCATTAACAAAACAATTTACTTACAGAAACTGATGAAACGTCTGCATCTCATTTGGTCATTTCACATTTTAGTTTGCTGCCCGTGACAAATGAGTTGTAGTAAATGCTAAAATACTATAAGTGAGTGATGGTTTCTGATCAGTGCAACTGATTCTAGTTACCCTCTGGATTTCTTTCAATATAGTCTTTATGTTTTTATTGTTTTATGTGAATATTTCATGTATCATAATTACATATGTATATATGTGCTTTCTCTTCTTGGCTAAGTCACTGTTGAAAGTAAAAAATGATTCTCAATCAACTCACCTGATTAAATGAGGGTTGATAATGATAATAATTTGTTTTTTGTTTAAATAATTTGTGGATACATTAATTGGATAGATTTTCTCAGTGGGGTTAATTGTTATCATTTTTTTCTTTTTACCAAATAACATTTTTCTTTTACAGTTTTTTTTTTAAACCGGTCATTTTTTTTACAAAAAGTTTACTATAGTTGATGTTTGTGTTTTTCTCAACGTTAAAATTAAACTAGTCATTTTGCAGGTTTTATTATATTCTGCTGACTGACAAATAACCCAGAAAGTTGTGCAAATTACAGTTACACGCCAACAAGGTTCCAAAATTTGGTCCGTTTTCTGGGGGTGGATTTGATTTTAGTTTAAAGTGAAATTTAATTGACTTCCTGCTTGTTCATTTCTTTTAAAGTTCAAATTTGATTATTTTCTATGAGGTCACATGATCAATGACATTCTTTACATATTTTAACTATCTATGCAATTTTTTCAATGAACTTTTGAATGGCTGTAAAGACGAAAAAAAGTTAATCATAACTGCATAATCACTGGTATATTATCATGTAAAGAATACTCTCAATGTATTTTTGATAGAAAGTGATTATGATGCACCTATAAATGACCCAAAAGCTTTAAATAAGACATTTAGCATCCGACTGTGGTACACAGACTTAATAAACTCCTTCTCCCTGGCAGATCCAGTACCTTTGTTGTCATCCGGGCCTTTAACAACAATATGAGCATCCAGCTCCTGCAGCTGCGCTTGAAGAGACTCCAGCTTGCGTTTAGAGCTGCGGAGCTGCGAGTCCACCTGCTGGGCATTTCTTTTGTCTGTAATTGCCCGGCGCAGGTTTTCCGCACCCTCCTTGATCTTCAGCTCCTTGCGGATCTCCCTACGGATCCTCTCGCGGTGCTCATCCAGGTGCTGTTGCACACTGGTGTCAGAGAAGTCTGAGTTTTGGTCCAAACCGAGCTGCTGGAGCACCGACAGCCCATCTGAATCGGTCTATAGAGGATAAAAACAATAGAGACGTCAAATTAAAGTCAAGGCACTAATGGATGTTGAATCTTTATTAGGGGGAGAATTTAATTTGAGATAAAAGGAGAAAACATTTTAAAGGTGTGACATCTGGAAGCTGCTGGACTAAAACTAAAGCACAGAGAAACAAAAACAGGTGAAAGCTGAATGTCAACATGTGAAACCTCCATAACCGAAAACTTAAAGGCAGAGGCATCATTTAAGTGCATAAAGAGCTGAGTGCTCACATCAGCTCCCTGCTGATCAACACTAACAAGATTATTGCAGATTAGAACAGCATTAATGCAGACCAAAATCAATCAAGGTCTTTTCTGCTTCTGGCTGGGTCACATGTAACTAAACACACACTGGGTGTCTATACTGTATGTTTACAAACACAATAAACAAATAATATTTGAAAGAAAACATTAATCATAAGATCAAATTTAGAATTCTTCACTTTCAAGTGGTAAAGTGGCACAAGAAACGTGAGAGATGAACATACTGTGTCATGTGATGAGCTAATGTAAACTGATGTTACTGATAAAGTGCTTAATATTATTTAATCATTTGTGAAATCTTTAGAATCTTTTGCATGCAAACGCAAAGAAGAAACCCGAGCTGGACTCTAGTGATCTCTGAGTTCTCAGGAACTAAAAACAGCTAGATCCATCTTGAATTTATGGACAAGTTACTTCATATTTTACGATGCAACTATAAACCTTGTCTAGTAGAACTTCTCTGAGCTGAGAGGCATCTGGGATGGACCATCAGTCAGAGGAAACTCTGTACTGTAGTTAGATGAATCAGATGTCCAGATCTTATGGGATGAGACATGAAAGCTACAGTGGGGCAAAAAAGTATTTAGTCAGCCACCAATTGTGTAAGTTCTCCCACTTAAAAAGATCAGAGAGGCCTGTAATTTTCATCATAGGTATACCTCAACTATGAGAGACAAAATGAGGAAAACAAAATCCAGGAAATCACATTGTCTGATTTTTAAAGAATTTATTTGCAAATTATGGTGGAAAATAAGTATTTGGTCAATAACAAAAGTTAATCTCAATACTTTGTTATATAGCCTTTGTTGGCAATGACAGAGGTCAAACGTTTTCTGTAAGTCTTCACAAGGTTTTCACACACTGTTGCTGGTATTTTGGCCCATTCCTCCATGCAGATCTCCTCTAGAGCAGTGATGTTTTGGGGCTGACGCTGGGCAACACGGACTTTCAACTCCCTCCAGAGATTTTCTATGGGGTTTAGATCTGGAGACTGGCTAGGCCACTCCAGGACCTTGAAATGCTTCTTACGAAGCCACTCCTTCGTTGCCCGGGCGGTGTGTTTGGGATCATTGTCATGCTGAAAGACCCAGCCACGTCTCATTTTCAATGCCCTTGCTGATGGAAGGAGGTTTTCACTCAAAATCTTACGATACATGGCCCCATTCATTCTTTCCTTTACACGGATCAGTCGTCCTGGTCCCCTTGCAGAAAAACAGCCCCAAAGCATGATGTTTCCACCCCCATGCTTTACAGTAGGTATGGTGTTCTTTGGATCCAACTCAGCATTCTTTCCCCTCCAAACACGACAAGTTGAGTTTCTACCAAAAAGTTCTATTTTGGTTTCATCTGACCATATGATGTTCTCCCAATCCTCTTCTGGATCATCCAAATGCTCTCTAGCAAACCGCAGACGGGCCTGGACGTGTCCTGGCTTCAGCAGGGGGACACGTCTGGCACTGCAGGATTTGAGTCCCTGGCGGCGTAGTGTGTTACTGATGGTAGCCTTTGTTACTTTGGTCCCAGCTCTCTGCAGGTCATTCACTAGGTCCCTCCGTGTGGTTCTGGGATTTTTGCTCATCGTTCTTGTGATCATTTTGACCCCACGGGGTGAGATCTTGCGTGGAGCCCCAGATCGAGGGAGATTATCAGTGGTCTTGTATGTCTTCCATTTTCTAATAATTGCTCCCACAGTTGATTTCTTCACACCAAGCTGCTTACCTATTGCAGATTCAGTCTTCCCAGCCTGGTGAAGGTCTACAATTTTGTTTCTGGTGTCCTTTGACAGCTCTTTGGTCTTGGCCATAGTGGAGTTTGGAGCGTGACTGTTTGAGGTTGTGGACAGGTGTCTTTTATACTGATAACGAGTTCACACAGGTGCCATTAATACAGGTAACGAGTGGAGGACCGAGGAGCCTCTTAAAGAAGTTACAGGTCTGTGAAAGCCAGAAATCTTACTTGTTTGTAGGTGACCAAATACTTATTTTCCACCATAATTTGCAAATAAATTCTTTAAAAATCAGACAATGTGATTTTCTGGATTTTTTTTCCTCATTTTGTCTCTCATAGTTGAGGTATACCTATGATGAAAATTACAGGCCTCTCTGATCTTTTTAAGTGGGAGAACTTACACAATTGGTGGCTGACTAAATACTTTTTTGCCCCACTGTACATTCTTTAGGGTTCTTGGTAAAGCTGGTTTCCAGTTCTGTGATGGGAGCATTAAGGCGGAAGAGTCCAGAGAACATGTGTTTGCCCTTAAATTAGGCCTGTAGTGAGGCATCGATGATAGTGACGAGGCGATTCTAAAAAATTGACGCAAGGTTGTGACCAAAACAAAGCAGCATGGGGAATGAAACGCCGTCTCCAACCACCTCTCAGGTTCAGCGGCCTGCACTCCCAAACTCTACACGCCACCAAACAGCCTGCCACCCTACCTCAAAGACGTGGAAATACTTTAAACGCAGTCAAAAGTGTCAAAGTAATTACAGTCTTTTCATGATGGAGCTGACATATCACACCAGTAAAACTTCTTTGTGGAAACGTCGGTGCTCTGCACACTTTGATGGTGTGATCTAACTGTGTTTGTGTCTGCTTTCTGCTAGTAGCTGCTAGTAGCTAGTGGTAATGGTGGCTAACCTAAAGCACAAAAAAGCCACAATTGGCATCACCAAAGTGACGAGTTGCTAGCTGCGGTAGCAAGCAGGTTGTAGTAACGTGCAGACCTGTTAAACGTTACATTTGCCATGATTTGTGTTAACTCAGCAATGCTGTGGTCCTATACAAGTGAAGCACAATATTAGACTGACATTTGCCATGAATAGTCGACCATTTGATAAAATAATCAACCGAAGAATCGTTTACCCCCATCCCCACTTTAAAACCACATATTTTCACTTTTGAGTAAAAACAAGTAAAAACTCATTTGGCTCCCATGACAAAGTTAAAGAGGTCATTTCACACAAATTTCAGGACTTTGTGGTTATTTCTGAAGTATTCACAAGTAATATGAAACATTTTATATCTAAAAAACATCAGGAAACACTGATTAACAGACCTTTCAATCTGTCTGCATTAAAATCCGGTTGGCTTCATCAGGCTTCGGGCTGCAACTCATTAATATTCATTATGTGAATTTGCAGGACTCTGATTGGCTAACAAACTAGCCTATGAGAGCAAGGTATACTGTTTCCTGCCCTGCTGCGCATGGCAACAGCAGACGTTCTCTCTTCCTGTTTGCTACGTCTTATGCTAACAGCTTTTAGCCAGCAGCATGCTAGGCGTGGTTTCAACTGCAGGAGCTGATGAATACTAACGAACAAAGGAGTTGTGATGAAACAGATACAGGCCGTTCAGACTCGGGAAAACTCGGGTTTTATTGCTACCTGCGTAGTTTGAGAGATTAAAACTGAAAGAGAAGTTGTTGACCTGTTTTCACCCACTATGAAGGTAAGAACACCTGTGGAGCTAAAATATTCAACAGAAACCTCAGAAAAACTGTTTTTAATGGAAAGGCCTCTTTAAATAAATAAGAAGGTACAGATACTGGACTGGATTGTCTTCAGTCCTGATCTGTCCCAGTTTGAGAATGTGTGTAAATACATGCCTGCAGGAAGAACCAGACAAAAATCCTGTTAGCTCATTAGTCTGGCCAGGAAAAATCTCTAATTCTCCAAAATAAGGCTGTTGAAAGATCTACCTGTAACTACCTGGTGATAAGCTTTCCACAGAAACTCACTTCAAAAGCATTAAAACAATGTTTTAAGCAGTTGTCCTCAAACGTCAGTCAACAACAACATTACTGAGTCAACATTTCAGACATTCCCTAATGCTGAAAACCTCTTCTTATACTTTATTACACTTTTATTGAATATTCAGTCTTGAACACCTGTATATCTTCTAAACTATGGACAATACTTTGGACAGTGAGTACCATCCCCTCCCCTCTGCTGGAGTATAATGACAGGCTGCTCATGCTCAGAGCCTTTTCCTGTGCAGCCAGCCATCCAGCTTAGCAGATCTGATTACAACATCTTCTGTCCTCATGTCCATCAAGCTACATGCAGGCTGGGACTATAGCTCTATGCTCAATAAAGCTGTAATCCATCTGCAACACAATACGCTGCTCTAGTCAGGAACAGGCCGAGCAGCCAGCCAAAGCCGCGAGCTGCAGGCTTCGAAGTTGCAAGATTGCACCGTTACGCCATGGTACAAATCTGTAATACCACGTAAAACCACATATTAGGAGTTAAGCGAGGTTGGATAATGATATCTGCAAAAATGTGGTATTTTAAGTGACTGAAGGACACAGATCAACATTTTAAAACATTTACATTTGGGATACGATGGCTGAGTATGAGCAAGTGTCCATTCATTACAGGAAAGAAAAGCACAGCCAGTGACACACCACAAACGACAGGAAGGGAGAGTTTTTGTTCTGACGCACTTCTGTTGAGCACAATACAATTTAATCTCTGGTGTTTTCCAACAAAGAAGCTCGGGAGCCTGATGCTCACACATCAGGCTTAAATCACCACAGCAGGCAGGCATGAAAACTTTCAACTGATTTGCAGAGACAGGACAGATGTTTTTACAGGAAGTGAACGAGGAAGCTGACAGAAAAGACGGCCATAGTGGTGCATGTCAAGAAAGCGTTGAGGCCTGTTTTGAACACAGTGGCCTACCAAAGACTCTGCGTCACTCTGGTCAGTGGATACCAGGGACTCAATGATCTGATCCCCTGGGAGGTCCTTCAATAATTCCTCCGTTTCCATCGTTGACCTCCTCTGGGCCTCACACTGTCACACACCGTCCCGAACGCCAATCAAGCCACCTAGAGTTCTATTCCTGACCCCTCAAAATCCAGGATGTCCTTCACACCGAGAATCAAAAAGCCAATCTAAATCTGGAGCGATGGAACGAACTGGAGAGTAAGAGAGAACAGCAGAGATGGCGCCCCACCTCGCTGCTTCCTGTTCTGTTCTTTGCCAGAAAGAAACTGAGGCGTCATCATGCACTTTGTACACACACACAAACGGTGGCTTGGTTTTGTAAGTGCGAGATCACAGTCACTCTGCTTCCTGCTACCGGGTCTCCGAAGCTGACAGACAGGCTGTTGTGACAGATCTGTGTCATTGTGTTAAATCCACTATCAGACAACGTATTTGTAGAAGTCGGCACGTATGGAAGTAAAATCAAGTCAGCGGAGCGACTTATTAACACCAAGTCAGTATCTGTGTGTGTGACTAAAGAAGAGGACAGATGGTTAAAAGGGCAAATTAAACACTATTAAAACACCACTATTAGCAATTTAAAGGAAATTTTAACATTTATTAATAAGTCATATGTGTAGAAAGAGTAACTGTGGTAGTTTGCACAATATTTAACATCACAGTAACATTCCAGCACGGACCGATCTGAACTACTGATGCTCTTATTCCTGTCTGATTCCCCTCCATGTTCTCGCATCTCCAGTTCTGCAGGTCAAGCGTTTATCCTGACTCAAACAGTGAGTAGTTTAAGGTCACGGACTCTCCCAGCCCTTGTTGTGTGGCAGACAGTCCCCTCTGGCTCTACGATGCCTCACACATAATGATAAACGCTGACAGGGAGAGTGACGGGGAGGCACATCCAGTTGTTTTTCACTTTGTTATAGAGGAATAGGAAGTGAAATACCTTAAAGTTAAGCTAGTGTATAAAAACACAAGCAGTTGTTCTGGTTTAGAACCAGTTAGATGTCAAATATGAATGTTTTTTAAACCGTAGCAATGTTTGAGAAGGTGTGAAAATATTTTCTTACCACGTCGCTGGTTGCTGTGCTGTGTGTGTCTGGGCCGGTGGCTGCAGAGCTAGCAACCCCCATGCATCCATACTGTCTCAAACGTTCACAGAAACATGGGGGCTGCCATTAGTGCCTCCAGATACCATCAACATAATAAATCCAGAAAATCATCCAAAAACGACTGTGATGCCCTTCAGTCACAAACTGAAATAACTGGCAGCAGTTGAAACTGTTCTGACCACAGTATCAGGAACTAAGATCACATCACTTTACACACAAACCTCTTAAAGTTACAGACTAATACTGTTTGGAACACGAATCAAACATCCAAATAAATAAATCCTCTAATTATATAGTCTAAATATTACGACTTCATTACACTCAGACTGACAATTACATGAAGAAAAACATTCAAAATCAATATGTCAATCAAATATTCCTCCAGTTTATTATGTCAGGTTTCAAAATCACATTGTTTTTCAAATTCTTTAGAAAAGCAGGAACTTTTTTGGCTTCGTTTCAATACCATGTCTTCCCTCCACTATCATCCTGTAGTTGTTTTGCTTGTATTTCCTCAGTAGGAAGGTTAAAGGGAGGTTGAAGAAGCATTAAAGCAGTACTGAATAACTTTTCCGCAGCCGTTGCTCGAACCGGTGTTCTGCAGAAATCTGCTACCTGTTGAGATGTGCTACACACGTGCCGTTCCACAGTCTTGACTTCAATAAACAGATTTGTTGTTTATTTTTTGTTTCTATATTTTTCCATAAATACATTTTATCTATCAAATAAATTCTCCCAAGACGGGAACATTAAATATGTTATTTTTACTTTCTTTGCATTGTCAGAGCGACAGGCAAATGTTTGGACACACCCAGAGTAGAAGGACCCAACAATGGCTGCCAAGGACCCAGAGGGCTTTTATATAGAAAATATCAGAGAAGGATCATAAAAATATGTTTAAATAATTAACAGGACGCACTCACCATAAAAAAGAATACTGTATAAACTTCTAATGACATCTAAACATGAAATAAGTTGTAAATTCGTACTATGGCAGCATTTTTCTTCAGGGCAGCATAAATCATCAGAACACCACTTCCCAGGGGCGTCGCACTCATGTGAGATGTGTGTGTTTTAACACCCACACTTTTTCTGCAGTTTAGCAGAAATACTTTACTTCTGTTGCGCCTCTGTGTTTCTCTGATCACTCTGCGTCTGCGCTCGCTGCCTCCTCCCCCTCCCTCTCAAACATGACACCGGCTTTAAGTGTGACCGGCTGATGATTGGCTGTTCTGCCTTAAGTCCCGCCCCTCTTGGTGTATTAGATTTATTAGTCAGCTTGTGCTGGAGAGGTGGAAACACATGATTACTTACATCTCCCTTTTCCAGGTACTTTAAATAAGCGTTTTTACTTTTAAGGATTTTAAATAAGCTTGATATTAGTTTTGTCTCATTTTCTGTGTTCTGGGTGTTTTTATAAACTTTTCAAGTGTCACTCATTTAAATAGGAAGCTTTTTATATGTTATACCTTCTGTCATTGTATTTATCGTTTTTATTGTTGACAAACAAATCACATCCATCCCCCAAACTTTTGAAAAGCTTGCAACGCCATTGCCACTTCCGGTTGTGACCCGAATTACTGAAGTTATTTAGCCCATTGTAAAGCCATTGGAGGCGCAGGGTGATGTTTAATATGAAGATGACAAGTTTTTAGACAAGTTTCAAAACCGTAGCTTAAAGTTTTAAAAGTTATTTTGCACTGCTTTAACACCTGCATTGTCAGAACAGTCACCTGTTTTGTTTTTTTTTTTTTGCATACAATAAATATCAAATAGCTCCTAAAATAAATAGATAAACAAATAAATAAATGCACCAAGTGTCATATAAAAATTAAAAATTAAAAAAAGGTTTACAGCAAAAGATAAATGTGGTCAAAGTTATGAAACACTGGACTCTTTTTTAAGTAGCAGCAATAAACAAAGAGAGTTTTGCAATGTTTGACTCCAAGTTACAGAAATAAAGTTTCTCATGCTTCGTCTTTTCTGTAAAAGAAGACATTTATAAAATGTTATATAGGGCAACTGTTGCCTAGCGGGGAGGGAGATCGCAGCTCGATCCCGAGTCCCGGCAGAGGCTACGTGTTGAAGCGTCTTTGGGTGAGATAGTGAACCTGCAACTGCTCTCCAAGAGGGATCAATAATAAATATATTCAAATAAATTCTATTATTTTTTTTTTGTCCTGTGAATAAGAAGTTTTAACCATAAAAATTAAAAGTCAGTTGTTAGAAGTAAAATCAGCCCGTGTTATACATGTTCTACAGCTCCAGATCAAACCCAGACATCTGAATGTTTGAGTCTGGGAGGAGACTTTTAACCTGATTGTTCCAATCAGATTATAGTTAATAATATTGGAATAAAAAGGCTCTAAGCCAGCTGTTGCATGTAGAGGTGTTTTCAGATTTCCTGGAAGTCGCAGGTGATGGAAACGTGTTTATATAAACTATGTAACACAAAATCAGGATATAAGCCTGGATGCCCCCCCATAATAAATAAATAAATGTTTTTAAGGAGGCCCTTCCATTAAAAACAGGTTTTCTGAGGTTTCTGTTGAATATTTTAGCTCCACAGGTGTTCTTACCTTCACAGTGGGTGTGAAAACAGGTCAACAACTTCTCTTTCAGTTTTAATCTCTCAAACTATGCAGGTGGCGATAAAACCCGAGTTCTCCCGAGTCCGAACGGCCTGTATCTGTTTCATCACAACTCCTTTGTTTGTTAGTATTCATCAGCTCCTGCAGTTGAAACCACACCTAGCATGCTGCTGGCTAAAAGCTGTTAGCATAAGACGTAGCAAACAGGAAGAGAGAACGTCTGATGTTGCCATGCGCAGCGGAGCAGGAAACAGTTTACCTTGCTCTGATAGGCTAGTTTGATAGCTAATCAGAGTCCAGCAAGTTCAAATAATGAATATGAACGAGCTGCTGCTCGAGGCCTGATGGAAGGAGCCGGAACCACCTAAATTTTAATGCAGACAGATTGAAAGGTCTGTTAATCAGTGTTTCCTGACGTTTTTTAGATATAAAATGTTTCATATTACTGGTTAATACTTAAGAAATAACCACAAAGTCCTGAAATTTGTATGAAATGGCCTCTTTAATCTTCAAAAGTGAGATTTTTTTCACGAGTAACTTTCATTATTTTGTAGGGATGTTTGTTATTAACTGAAAGACAGAAGAAAGACGGTAACAGTTTAAAGTCTTGTCACATCCTGATGTCTGGACACAGTCTCATTCACGTGTTTGGGTTAAGAAGTTGGGGGGGGGGATTAATCTCACTCTGCACACTCAAACACACTCCTGCTCAGCAGATAAAACAAAGTGTCAGATTCCAAACTGAAAACAATTCACTGGTCTAATGTACTCCAACTAGCTGATAATGAATAAAACCGCACTATGTGGCAGAGTGAGTTTGATGTTGAGAGCAGCAACTAGAGGAAATGTTGCTCCTCATTATGTCAACACATTAAAATCACATCAAACGGATGCGGGTCCATTTCACTGCGGAGAAGCAGAAAAATCTATCGAACTTATCCGCAGCCTAGTTGATTAGAATAAGATCTGAAATTCTTATTAATGTTTGACCTCTAGAGAAACAGCTGATTTAAGTAAGAGCGTTAATGCAACTCACATGTTTGTACAAAAATATCATTGGTTTATGAAGTTTGAAGGAAAAAAAATAGTAAATGTTATGAAGTGTTATTGAAATCCCAAGTTTCGACTGATGCTGAATCAAATACATGAATCCCGGCAGCTTTGACCTTTTCTGAGGGCATAAATTTAAAAAAAATCCAGCAGTTTTATGTATCAAGCATTATGATAAAATCTGCCTTTCCGTGAATGAGTTAACAGCTTACACAGTGTACGTTGGACCTTGTGTCTGCTGCTTGTTAATCCCCCAAATCCCTCATATTCCAGATAGATTCTGCTGCTAAATCTCCTTTTGCCATTTGACAAAGTGCAGCATTGCTTCATGCATGTGCAGGAGCTCGACACGCAAAAAGTGGAAACTGTCACAGGGTCAGAAAAAGGGGGGTCTTGTGGGTCCTTCGGTGCACATCTGTTTGTGTCTGTGCATTGTGCAGTGTCCGGTCCACAGCTGGGAGGGAGCTCATCGGCCTGAATGGCATCTTTTGTAAACGAGTCTGTCTTCTCAAGAGATCCCAGAAAGCGGTTAAGTGTTTGTGTTGCCGGCTTTGTCCATTGTGAACAGCCCCTTTAACAAACAGCCTCTCTGTTCAGGAGTACGAGGAGTAAGACAACATAAAACCCCCTGTTCCAAAAGTTCAGCAGTCTACAGCGCTGTGAAAAAAAATCTTTGCTTTTTACAGGCCCTGTTCAACTATCCTGGAGTAACTGTCTGTCTCCTGTACTGAGAGACACAGCAAACCTTCTGGACTCCTTTAGGGTCCAGGTACACTGTCCAAAGTCAAATGTAAAAATACTTTTAAGAGGTCAAAAAAAAAAAAAAAGATGAGATGGGGAAAAATGTCTGTAGCTTCGACCAGAATTCCTGCTTTTAGGGTTTAAAGTGTTGTTAATTTCATTAACACTAAAACAGCTGATGCTGATTAACAACCTCCTCTGATACGCGACTGAGCAGATTGACGTCTATCAGTCTGAAAAGGTTATAGTCAGAATTACAGCGAGAGTCATTACATCTATGTTATATCACAAATGTTTAACTGCTGTTTCTACGGACCACCCAAGTTGTGTTTAAGGGCAATTTCTTTTTCTCATAGGACCAAATTGTTTTGACTAACTTTATCCTCTTAATTAACAAAACCCTCATTTAAAATCTGCATTTTGTGTTTTCTCGGGTTGTCTTTGATGTTTCATTTGTTCAATTATCTGTCATGTGTAAGAAAAAAGGCAGAAAATATCTGTCAGGTGAAAATCGTTGCATCGTACCTCCTTAATCTGTCTCTGATCTAAAAATAAACAATAAAACTGAGACGGTTGAAGGAACATAGAAAATACTAGCAAACGTAGCAAATCTTAATAAAATATCCACTTTATTTAGAGAACAACATTAGCTCTTTCTTGTACTGGAGAGAAATATTTTGATGTAACTGTAAAAGATGTGAAGACAGTTTTAAAGATATGATCAAGTTTCATAATGATAAAAACGTCCCAGATGTTTTGATGAAAGGGAGCTTTTATCTTATGGAATAGTGATTTAAGACTAAATAAAAATTAAGCTAATTAAGAATATATTTGTTTGTTTGGAAGCTCCTAAAGAAAGGACCACCCTGCCTCTTCTAAAGCACGGTGGTGGTGCTGTTATGGTATGGAAATGCTTTACTTCCTCTTGGACTGGAACAACAAATGTATCAAAGGAATTAACTTGTCGCTGGCCCCGCCCACAAGACGGCCATTGACCAATCACGCAACCGTTACTATGTTAGCAGGTCCGTCAAACATTAACTCCAAGCAAGATGGTGAAGCGGTGCGCCCACATCTATAACTAACTACTAACTAGATGTCAGGAGGAGCATCCCGAGAGGTGGCGCGGTCCACCCGCAGATTAGCGTGGTCCGGCTCGGGATTGCCGACTAGTGGGGGACTCCGAGCGGACACCACTCGGCAGAGCTGATCTGGAGAGCGAAAGGAGATCAAGGCTGTCGCGAAGGTTTTCCTCCAGAAAAGGTCACTGACACACATGGAAATACCTCTTCCAGTCATGGTAATCTGTCGCGCTGGTCGTGTTTGTTGGACGTAGCAACAGTAACTAAGGGGGACGGGACTTGGCGAAAGGTCAATTATGGACTCAGAGAAAAGCCTTTTAGATCAAGATGAGTCAGAAATCCAGGTCTGTGGTGACAACAACTCAAAGACGTATTCGTTACAGACAGCCCCGACCTCAATCCTTCCCAAAGTAAAATCCAAGCCAAACAGGGTCATTGTTCTGTTTACTCTAGTTTTAAATATTGTTGCCGACAGCTAAAATAACAAGCTTGAATAATGATGTACGGTGAAGTCAACTGCAGGCTAGAAAACTACATATTATAGCAAGAAGAGTGGTTTAGCATAGCGGTTCAAAGAATTCAACCCTGAAATCTTCAACTAACAAGAGAGTATCTACAGGATTCAGTCCTCCTACACCCCCACACTCTTGGGACAAATCCAAACTCAGATGTCATGCACGGATGTCTGCAAGAGATCAAACACATGCTTTTAAATCTGTGGTTATTAAAAGCTCCATCTGTCCGCTCCAAAGAATCAAACCCCGTATTTTTACTGCGTGGACTGAATACTACAGAAATACTCCAGCAAGTAGTGGTCAGTGCAAGAAGAGTCGCCCTGCTGTGTGATGAAATAACATGATGGTAATGGACAGAGAAGATTAAAAATGATTATGTCAGAAGGGTTGAAGGGGATAAGAGGTCCATTCTATAATGCACAACATGATTATCCCTTTCCACGGATGATGTTGATTATGACTAGTACACTCACAAGAAGAGAGCGAAACATGTACCAGCCTCATATGTGTTTACAGGTCATCTAAATAAAAAATTAGAACGGCTAGCAAAAACAAGATTAATAAGCCTGTTTAGACAAATGTCTCAAACTCATTTGCAGGATCCAATAAATCTTATTTTGTATTGATATTGATTGAAGAAGAAGCAACAAACGGGGTTAACTGTTTGTTAAAGGTTAGCAGCTGAACGCTAAGCAGACGGTCATAATAACAAATTCACTGAAAGGACATTTATTTACAACTTTTCCTTTTCACTATTATCAGGAATTTCCCTCAATAGATGCTGCATTCAGTTCTCTATATATACAACGTTCATCATATCCTGTGCATTGTTAATGGTGGGTGTAAAAAGTGATGCTAACAATAGCACCTGGCTGCTCTTTGTGCCACATTATTCTACTATGACACTATGAATTCTGCCTGAGATGTAACAAAAGCTGCAGATTAGGTTACATTTTGAAGTGCAGCCTTGTTACTACAACTCTGCAAATTTATCTTTACCTCAACTAGAGCTGCTTTTCTTATCTGTCTCATTTTTATGGCCTCAGGACGAGAACAGACAGTCCACTGTTGAAGGTGACATCATGTCCGAGCTAACCACTGTTCTCATGAGCTCTGCTCTGAGCTTCAACCCAACATGACTTCTGTAGCTCAACACACACGGTGTCACATGACATCTGCGCTGTGGAAGGATCCCTCATGTCGGTGCCTCAAGTAACCTCAACCAGATACAACAACGTATATTTATATATGAAGGTGACAAAACAATGCTATAGTAGGAGACAGTAGTGGTTATTTCACTTAACAATTACCTCTGTCAGGAGATGTTTTCACCAGGTTTATTAGTTTGTCTGTTAACATGATAAAGCTGGATTCATGCTTACGCAAAGGCAAATGTGCTCCCACACGGCGGCCATTTTCTGTTCATACTACCCCGACCCTGTTGCAAAGAAATTCTCCGCCAGGAATAAAATAAAATCAATAAAAAGCAGGGACTTTACGGCCACCGGCATCGCCACTGCTGCCCTTCAGACTTTTTTTAATACGGACAAATTTGTTCCTCATTTTCCTCCATGGCTTCGTGCACTCCCCAACCTCCAACTACAAGGTTCCAGTGATCTCCTACCAGGAGTTGAAGCTAAATGATCGTACTTCCTCACTTCTTCTGCGAGACGTTCCTCGATCCACTCCATGTCTTCAAGACTGTCAACACTCGCGCTGTTTACAATTTTTAAGTTACGTCGTGCCGGAAATGATGTTGGGTTGTTAGGTTGACCAATCACAGATGTGCGTCATCCAAAGCGGCCGTCGGAAAGTTGGAAAATAGAGCGTGACTCACCGACCATCCGATGCAGTTAGAGAGCCCATATGACGTCGTATCATGGCGGTGCGTGTCTCCGACACGTCGGAGCTGCGTTAGTATGAATCCAGCATAACTCAAAGCGTTCTGGATGGATTTTGATTAAATTTTCAGGAACAGTCAGAAATGTTCCAAAGGAAGGAGTGAGTAGATTTTGGGGGTGATCTAGATCAACATTTGGATTCAGAATGTTCTTAAGGATTCTTCATCATCGTGAGATTTTTAACATATCGGCAATAAACTCGACAATAAATGGTCCAGGTTAAAAAACTACAGGGTGAGTTCCCAACCGGTTCTACATGATACCAAGAACTGATCTGGATCGGTACAAAGTTTTAGATGCTTTGATCCAGAAAAGACAAAAATATTGAACCTTTGGATTTTTTTTATCACTGCAAGAGAACAGACTATGGTTTAGACTTGCAACAGAAACCAACAGATAGTCGAGACTCTGGAATCAGACGTGTTTGATGTTCCTCGATCCAGAAGAACAACTACTGAACTAATAATGAGATCAATGTAAATTCATTTACTAAAGGTGTTTTCACGGTCAATGAATCTGATCATGTTGATACAACATAGACTGTTATTTTTGGTGTAAATCACAATATGGGTGGAAATGAGGTGCTTGATGGAGGTCTGAGCTCTATGAGTGACATTCAAAGATTGACTGCTGTTTAAAATGTTTCAAAAGGTCTTAATTTCTGGTTCTCTGGAGATACAACAATCATTCTTACAGTTTTTAGTTCTCCTTATGGCAGAACTCTGATACGGTAAACACAATGTCGCCATAAACAATCATGTTTTCATAACAGTGGTTGATATTCTGACTCTCAGCAGAGATTCTCCAGAACATTAATCATTATAACATTTTAGCTTCTTTTGCCATTTTCCACTTCAACATGTCTACGCCGGGCCTGCATGTAGTGTTGAGAAAAGAGAGGCGGGGCTATGACATCATTGTTTTGAAAGTCAAAATCAGCTGCCTTCAGGAAAACTCAGATTTTACACTAAACACAGCCAGAATCATCAACCAAAACACTCGAGTCTAACCACATGTTTTTTAACCTTAGCATCACTTTCATTTCACTCCTTTAGTGGTTAATTTACTGTTTTTATATTATTACAACGGGGCAATTAAACAAGCTGGTTATACTGTTTTCTGGGCAATATGTTTATTCTAAAGCATCTAGTCCAGGAGTCATTTTATTAAGTATAGATCACCACTTTGTTCTTCCTGTTTAAGTCATCTAAAAAACACAGAGTTGGCCATTTCACAAGCACCTCTGAGCCTCGGAGCCCTCTGACGTTGCAAAACAGATTCAGTAGCTAATCAAAGTCGACCAATCAGACAAACTAAGAGCAGATAACAGTGTCTGTCTGTCTGTTTCACTCATTTCCTGAGTAACGTTCTAAAAAAATTCAACATGCAAATGAAATTAAACATGAACATGTTCTTGTTACAAAAACACAATCTAAATGAAACACGAGTAACCAACAGTAAGTGTTCGTGCTTCACACGTGTTATTGTTGTTTTTTCCGATCTTTTGTCTTGGCATCAGTGATAAATAATCCTCTGAGAAGCTGACGGGTGCAACAGCTGGTGTTTGTGCTGGTCAGCTGAAAGGAATTTGGACTAAAAAGCAAAGACTTGCGGGTCTCACTAGTATAAACTGATTTTTATACATGATCTTTGCTTCTGAGAAATTAACTGTATTATCATTACTTTGAGATTCAGTCGTTACAAACCACTTTGTTTTGCAGACAAATGCGACCAAAATGTCCCATCAAAGCTGATATACAGCAGTCATAAGCTTGTCTCCTGGTGTGTCTGTTAGACAAGACAGATTTGTGCACACACACTGTAATCCTGGGCCTTGACAGGAGGTGGTAAGTGGTGTATATGTGAGCGTAAGCCTGGGAGGGTGACTGGGGGCATTAAAGCCACCCTCATAGGGGTTCAGAGACAAGTTCACAGTCTTATAATCTTATTATCTATATAGCAACTGCAGCTGGAGACACTCGACATCATGACACCTTTGTGTGGAACTTTTTTCTTCTTCTTCTCTTTATATAATATTTAAAACATTTTAAAATGGGGATTGTGCAATGCAACATATCTTATTGGAGGATTGTGTTTTGTGTTGTGAAGAATTGATTTAGTATTTTATTTATAAAGAGATCTTTTGTGGATGTAACTTCTGGGACAGCACTGAGTCAGTCACGTATATTGTTTAGTATAATTTAGGATCATATCACATAATATCTTATTGTATCATCACGTTTTGTATCGTTGCATCATGTATCCTAGATTAGCTTCCTCTGTGTCCTGCCTTAGAGTTAAAGAGAGGAGCTCCATCCTCCTGGAGGAGCTTAAAGTAAAGCTACTGCTCCTACTTATTGAAAGGAGTCAGCTGAGGTGGTTCAGGTATCTGGTTAAGACGCCTCATTGTCGCCTCACTATGGAGGTTTTCTGGGAACGACCCACTGAGAGGAGACCTCAGGTAGCCCCGAGCTGGAGGGGTTATAAATCCTCTCGGGCCTGAGAACATCTTTTGGATTCACGAGAAAGAGCTGGAAAGTGTTGCTGAGGTGAGGGTTTCCCTCCTGAACCAGTAGCCCCCTCAACCCAATTATGGATAAGTAGAAGAAAATGGATGTAAGGATGGACAGATGTATTGTATCACATTGTCTCTTTAAAGAGTCCCTTCTATTAAAAACGGTTTTTCTGAGGTTTCTGTTGAATATTTTATCTCCACAGGTGTTCTTACCTTCATAGTGGGTGTGAAAACAGGTCAATAACTTCTCTTTCAGTTTTAAGCTCTCAAACTACGCAGGTGGTGATAAAACCCGAGTTCTCCCGAGTTCGAACGGCCTGTATTTGTTTCGTCACAACTCCTTTGTTCATTAGTATTCATCAGCTCACGCAGTTGAAACCACGCCTAGCATGCTGCTGGCTAAAAGCTGTTAGCATAAGACGTAGCAAACAGGAAGACACGACATCTGACGTGGCCATGCACAGCGGGGCAGGAAATAGTATTCTTTGCTCTGATAGGCTAGTTTGTTAGCCAATCAGAGTCCAGCAAATTCGAACAATGAACATGAACGAGCTGCTGACGAAGCAGCCTGACGGAAGGAGCCGGAACCACCCGAATTTTAACGCAGACAGATTGAAAGGTCTGTTAATCAGTGTTTCCTGACGTTTTTTTTAGATATAAATGTTTCATATTACTGGTTAATACTTAAGAAATAACCACAAAGTCCTGAAATTTGTATGAAATGGCCATCAGGCCTCGATCAGCAGCTCATTCATATTCATTACTGAAATTTGCTGGACTCAGATTGGCTAACAAACTAGCCTATGAGAGCAAAGAACACTGTTTCCTGCCCCGATGTGCATGGCAACGTCAGACGTCCTGTCTTCCTGTTTGCTACGTTATGCTACAAAAACTGAAACAGAAGTTATTGACCTGTTTTCACACCCACTATGAAGGTAAGAACACCTGTGGAGATAAAATATTCAACAGAAACCTCAGAAAAACTGTTTTAATGGAAGGGCGTCTTTAATAAAATCATTGTAATGGCTTTAAATGGAGTTAACTGAAATTGTAACAGATTTTAATTCCAAAGTGACCTTCGGTATCATATCATTCAGCATGTGAGACCATGAACCAATCAGGTGGTCTCCACCCTTCTCAAGGGTCAATTAAAAAGTCATTTAAAAGCTTCTGCTGCTCAGTGCAGAGAAGAAGCATCAGCAGCTCCTCTGATGTGCCTCTTACAGATAATAACTGCAGGAAACCAACAGAAATAAAGAATTCATGAGAGGACGACCATAGAGAGTATGTCTTCCTCAGAGTGCACGCTATGCTAATGAGCACAAAACCCACATCCTCAATACTTGATTCCTTCCAGCCAGCTGATGGAGAGGCCGGCCAAAACATAAACAGGCTGCCAATCGATAAACGAAAGAGATGGAAGATGAGACAGGAGCAGTCCAGCTACTTTTTATATGGAGGGACAGTCGGTTTTTAACAGACAGGGTGAAAGGAAACCAGCGAGAATTGGGTCATTTCCTTAATAAGACTGAGGGTTGAGACCTCTGAGTTCAGCTTTGATGGGGTGTTGAGATGATGTGAATCACACCCTTCAGCCTATCGTAGCCACCATCACAGACACGGATCAGCCGCCGCTCGTCTGATCACTTGTAGAGATGATGACCGAGCATTCGGACAGAAATTATTCAATTGCATCAACCAATAAGAATGTTTCTATAGATGAAACCAGGTGTTTGTACTTTCGGAAAAAAAAAAGAGTTAAACCAAAACAGATTTATTGAATTCTACGGTTCAGTGATCTGAGGATGGATTATAATTTGCTGTTGGAGTTAATGTGATGGGGTTTAAAAAAGTGCAATGAAACATTTCAAAAGAGGAACATGAAAAAAAAAAAAACACACCATGATGTTTGTTGCTCATAATAACCCCCGCTGGGCGGAGTTAAGGAATTGCTTGCATAACAAACAGCATTAAAACAAAAAAGCTGGCTGCATGCTGCAAAGCTTTCTGCAAGTGTTGCATGATTGCTGAAGTCATGTGTGTCTGTGTTTTAGGAAACAAAACGCTGTTTGGCAACATTTCTACTTCAACTGGACAACTCGTATTTCAGTCCCAACAAACTGAAGAAGCTCAGAAATTAAACAGTTCTTCAAACTTTATTCTTTAACGCTATGGGAAGTATTTTTCAGCAAAATACAACCTAGTTTATGCAGAAAGTCTTAGCTGTAAGTCAGGTGAAGATATTAAGATCTAGTAGACTCAAATTTACCGTTTATACTGAAATCAATAGTGTGAAGCTCATATGAGGCTGAAGCCCACATCAGCTGTTAGTGTTGACCCTTGTGCCCACATATACAGCGCAGCGTTCCTGGAATTACTAAAAGTACCTTCCTCATTCAGGGAAACTTGGAAATGTCAGCAAAGACTGTCCCTCAGATTGATTCTAAATAATGGATGGAGTCTGACTAAAACTACTAGTTAGACCCCCCCACCCAAAACCAGGTATGTGATCTGCTTGTTAGCTCCAAGAATAGGATGTGCATGAAACCGAACACGTGAAGGCAACTGTGCACAGACAGAAACAGGAAATACGAGCAGTTTGTGGTTGTAATTATTTACTGTCACTCGTCAATCACATGCAACCGTTGAGTTCAAGTACAAAACCGTTCCCCGTGCATTCCAGCTGTGTCAACTTGTGACGGGAGGTTTTGATCCACAGAACTAAACTGTGTGGCATCCCAATCTTAAATTTTTAACAGTTTCCTCTCTTTCTGTATCCTGATCTGACTCCAGTGTCACTGGAAGCTCTTTAATAATACAGCTATGACTCTGACACCGCCTGCCAGACTCTCCTCTGATTCCACCTGAGCACAAACTGCGTCCCAAAAGCGTAAAATCAAATCTGGCAAATCGAATCTGTGGCCCCAGAATGGTGGAAGTAAATGCACTTATTTTATCTGAGGTTATTTTTATCTGCTAGACAAATCAATGTGTGGTGCACAAAATGCTGAAGAATCATAATATTCGTGTGAACTCAGCAGTTTTCTACTGACATTTCCTCATTTAGGGTTTATTTCCACATGGTGATTACCTTAGAATCATGACCCAACTCGAGGGTGTCATTTTGAATCAGATAATCATGTAAATGTGTTGGAATATTTACTTTATTAGCTTTATTAGATATAAAAGTCTCTTTAATGATCAGGGTCCATCACATGACGCCAATGAGCTATAATAGGTGTACTGACATGTCATCACTGCATTCAGTCAAAATAAACCAACATACACAAGTTTTTCATGATTAAATCAACATCACAATAAGTTCAGCAGTTTAAAGATGTAGAAAAAAGTTGGGAAACTTACTTGTAGCTCGTTGTTGGCCATCTGGAGCAGATTAAAGATCTGATGCTTGGATCACGTTATAACCGGATCATTGTAGAAACTCTGGGGTATTAATTTAATGTATTTGAATTATTTTACATAAAACCGTAGAAAGTCCAGGTCTAAATGATGCATCTTAGATCTGGAGAGCAGCATGTAAAAGGAGGAGACCAGAGCTCCATCACCTCCAGGCGACAGGACGTGGATTCTCGGACTGTGGTCTGCATCACGCAGTCAGACCGGGGAGATGCGGGTTCCTGTGGCGTGTCAGCGGGGCGATGCTGCAGGGATTTCTCCTCATCGTCAGGACGGTGAACAGATCCGAGGTTCCGGGATTGAGCGCGTCTCTCCGTAGTACCCGCAGCGGGACACCGAGACCGTGTTCTCCGCGCAGAGGAGCGCTGTTGCTCAGGTCTGCGGCGGGGTGAGAGCCGCCGGGAGAGGGATGCTGGAAGCGAGTGAGCGGAGGGACTCATCCAGCTGGTACAGACAACTACTTCCGTTCACCTTCAAAACAAAACGTGCCTAAAAATTGTTAGCTCGTTTTTTTTCCGTCTCGAACGACATTTGCTCGCAGAATATTTATTTCACCATCTCATTCAGCTCAACTACTAAAATTAGTATTTGTTTGTTTAACAAAACAATGGTTTTAAAAAGATTTTAAAAAGAGAATACTTTTTGCTGTAGAATACAGTTTCCCGTGCTTTTATTTTGAAGCCACCATAGTCTCTCTGTCCTGTGCAGCTTCATGCAGCTCGACCGTTCTGATTGCTGCAGCCGAGCGCCTCCTGCTGCAACCTGTTGATCACAAAACTCATTACTTAGTATTTGATGTCAGTGGGAGTCTTTTAACAATCCCACAAGGCGATCCACAGGTTCCATCAACATGTATGTGTTCGCTATAACCCATGAAATGTTTTGAGAAATACATGTTTTTCAATTTTGACATGGATGATAGGTCTAAACTACAAGCAGGTTAGTTAAGCACCTGGATTCTCTTGAATTATTTAGTTAAGACCCTCATGCCTTTGTACTGCGTGAAAAAAAAATGGTTTTATAATGTATAATGTTATAATGGACTCTTCTGCATTAAAGCTGGAAATGCATTTTGCCAAGAATGCTGATACAAGACCAGCAGACTTTGTGGCTGGTTGCTGGTCTGGATGCTCCTTTTCCTCTTTGATTAAGTGCATACAAGCATTTCTTCCTCTGTGGTTTTATTGGTTAGACCAGATACTTGTTTTACGACAGGCCTTTGGATGTAATTTAATAGGTGTACTGATGACACACAGTTTAAGGAATAAAATTCTGTTTCTGAAACTGGTCTGTATGTGATGGTCCAGATGTCTTCAAGTCCAGTTGACAACTGTCATGAGGACTGGAAATTTAAACACAGAAACCAACTACAAGAGAATACTTAAAATTCAACCTAAAGAAAATTAAACAGCTTACGAGCAAAACCAAACAGATGCACAAGTGATTTTCTAGTTTAAAAATATAGCCAAAGTGTTGCATTTTCATAATTTCAAATAGTGTCTTCTCACCATGTTTAAGAACCAAGTATTTTAAATGAGTTGCAAATAATGGATGATGTGTGTGAAGAATCACAGCCAGTCTGTAATGCACATTAGACCAACACATGAACTGGCTGTAGCCTCAACATGACACCTGTATCACTCAACTCTCAGCTAGACTTAAGACTTTTAATAAACAAAAATAAAAGTCACAACAGCAGCAACAACTTACAGAAATCTGGGATCAGAACTCAGGACCACGAGGAGTACGGACAGCAAGGCACAAGAGAATCTGAAGGGGTCAATGAACCTGAGAACTGTAGACTGAGAGCAGCTAGGGACCCAACAACCGAGTGAGTACAGGTGTGGAGGCTGAGAGGAAATCTGAAGAACAAGTCAGAACTTTGTGTAGAAAACCAAAACATGGCTGTTTATATTCAAACATATTAAATTTGTCATGGTTTGATGAACTTCCTGGTTCTTCGCCTCTTTTAAAGAGGCCCTTCCATTAAAAACGTTTTTTCTGAGGTTTCTGTTGAATATTTTAGCTCCACAGGTGTTCTTACCTTCATAGTGGGTGAAAACAGGTCAACAACTTCTCTTTCAGTTTTAATCTCTCAAACTACGCAGGTGGCGATAAAACCCGAGTTCTCCCGAGTCCGAACGGCCTGTATCTGTTTCATCACAACTCCTTTGTTTGTTAGCATTCGGCAGCTCCCGCTGTTGAAACCACGCCTAGCATGTTGCTGGCTAAAAGCTGTTAGCATAATACGTAGCAAACAGGAAGACACGACATCTGACGTTGCCATGCGCAGCGGGGCAGGAAACAGTATTCTTTGCTCTGATAGGCTAGTTTGTTAGCCAATCTGAGTCCAGCAAATTCGAATAATGAATATGAACGAGCTGCTGACGAAACAGTCGAAGCAGCCTGACGGAAGGAGCCGGAACCAGACGAATTTTAACGCAGACAGATTAAAAGGTCTGTTAATAAGTGTTTCCTAATGTTTTTTAGATATAAAATGTTTCATATTACTGGTTAATACTTTAGAAATAACCACAAAGTCCTGTAATTTGTATGAAATGGCCTCTTTAAATAAATGTTTTGGTATTAGTATGAGTTTATTTGAACTGGGACAGTGTACAATTTGACATTGACTATAAAGGAAAGATGCACTGATTCCAGGTTATAGCAAAGATGCTAATTTCCAACTGAAGTTTGCAGATGAACATTCAGTACCAGAAACTATCCACCTCCTGCATCCCACACGATACCCAACACAGATTAATCACTGACTAAACCAGGGGTCTGAAACCTGTGGCTCTGGGGCCACATGTGGCCCTTCAGACCATCTGAAGTGGCTTCGTGTGATTTTGACCAAAACCAACATGAACCTGAACAACAACAGGAAGTGGATCATGTTTTTATAACAACTTGTTCCTGCAGGATCCTGTTGGAGGCTGATGTTTATCTCCAGCAGCAGGAACAACAATCTGATATTTGATGTTTGTTTTTTATGAAGGCATTACATCAAACTTTATAAGTTTATTTTATAAACTGATTTATCTTAATTTTAAGGGTTGAGGTGATTATGATACATTACAAATAAAAATCAGTCATGAAGGTTTCAGAATCTTGCTCTAGACTCATTTCATTTAGAAGTTTCCGTAAACAACCTGTGAGTCAAACATTTTCAGAAACAGCTGTTTCCCAGACAATCATTAAACCACACGCAGATCCCATAAACATTTATTTACTAGATATTATATTTTGTTTAAATATATAGTTTTAAAACTGAACATGATTTGAGGACCGCTACAACACAAAGACTGGTGCAGAACCCTGATTAAGATATGTAGAATATAAACAAACATTAACATATTTAAAAGCAAAGATGAACAAAAATCTGAGTGAAAATGAGCCGCAGTGCGCTGCACTATATTTAAACAACATAAGTATAAACATACTACTCGTATATGTTCATGCAAGACGGGCGTGAGGTGATGAACAAGTTAAAAATATCAAATATAGCAGCATTACAACAGAAGGGGCTACATGTTTTACACAGTGATACATCATACACAATCTATATGTAGTAGAAAGTTTAGAAAACTAACTTGTGCTTTAGAAAAAGTGCATTTTACCAACAGAAGTTGATGAAAGTAAAGTTTTTTGGGGTGAAGTGTTTGATAAATGCCACCAGATGGCAGTGTTTGTTCTTTAATCTCAGACTGACAACACCTACCTTGTGCAGACACAAAGAAAAACCTCTTTCTTTTTCACTACTGAAATACACCAACAGCATAAAAAGACCTTTAAATATTCAGAGGTTGAAACATCTGATTCTTCTTGTGAATAGAAAATGTTTTTGCACAAAAACGATAGAAATTCTGTTTGATAAATAAAAACTTATTTATATTGATATATAACACATTGATTCCAGTCTCAACCTCCATCCCAATCTAGACTGGGTACATCTCACATCCTTTTCTGTGCCACCATGACATCATCCGTAACCTCGGAGACTTCCTAAATACTGATCGACCCAGGAAATGAGACAACCACCCTGGAATGTGAGAGTGAAGAGAACGTACCCCCACCTCCCTTCCTCTTTTGTCCACTGGAGCTTTTCTTCACACCAGAACAAGGAGCTCCTTTCTCCTCCATGACTGACGGCTCGATATAGTCTCTGAAATATCTGGTTGTCCAGTGAAGTCACATTAACACGGTGACCAGAAGGAGACTAAAGGCTGACGGAGGGACAAAGAGGGGGAAAAAAAAACCTTCCCTACTAGATAATTAATACACAAATACAACACTTCAATTACTTACCTGCAGAAATATTTTGGCCCACATAATAAGTGCAATTTTGTCATAGCTTAGTCCTTCATGTGAAGGAAACCAATGTTCGGCATTTTTTCCTCCTTTTCAGAGGTGATTCACAAAAAACACAATCCCATGCAACAATTTAAAGGTTTCTAAAACAGCTCAATTTTTTTACGGTGAGATAATAAAGGAAACATGCTGTAATAAGGACAGTGTTGGACAGTGTGGGTTAAAGCAGTGAAGGAATCAACACACCACCTGGTAAAGTTCTACCATAAAAAACATGTCATCAGAAACTATTTAATAAAAACAATTTATATTATAGTATTTAGCTTTTTGTTGTAGATTAAAACAGATATGTAAGAGAGATGAAAGTGTCCAACAGTACTGATGAGTGTCCCTTAGTGCTGGGTCTCCACCTCCACCACAGTCCAGTCTCCTGATGGGGAACTGCCTCGGCTGTCGGGGGAGTAGCTGCTCACAGAGGTGACGGTAGCGGTAGGAGGGCTGAACTGGGGAGGCAGGTTGGGCCACATACTGCTCTCCAAGGGGCTGAGAGTGCCCCCGGAACCAACAGGGAGAAGGAGGAGTGGAGGGCAGCCTCCGTCTCCAGACAGCATCAATGTTTGGTTGATGAGCTGCTGGACCATGTCCACCTTCTTGTTCCACTCCAGTTCCTGTGGGGGGACAGGACGCAGCTGCCTCTGGAGATTCTGTGTGACCCTTTGGGAGGGAAGGACCCTCCACCCCTCGTTCCTGTTCACCCCTCCTCTGGTCTCGTCTTCCTCGTCGCTGGTTTCCATGGCTTCGTAGATGGTGCAGAGGCCAGAGGACGGAGACAGCATGACTCCGGTTGGGCTCCTCCGCAGCTGCTGCTGCTGCTGGATTTGCTTCTGCTGCATGCGGTACTGATGCTCCAACTCCAGCTGCCACTGCAGAACTTGCCTGCGATGGCGGTGTTCCTGTTGCTGCTGCTGCAGCTGGAGCTGGAGGAGCTCCCTGCGCTGCTTCTCCAGCTGCTTCTGCTGCTCCAGCCTGAGCCGCTCCTCCTCCAGCCACTGCTTCTTCTGGATCTCCTGCTCTTGGCGATGCTGCTCAAGCCTCCTCAGTTGTTCTCCACTTGCACTACTGTCAGTGTTGCTTTTGGCAAAAGGTAAAGGGGGTGCGACCTTGGCAAAATGCTCCGCTAGAGTCGGATCAATGGGTCTCCTGTTGCCTGGAACCAAAGCCAAATAGTGGCCATTCGCTATAGGAACTGTGGGAGTGTGGTTCTGGTTCCGGTTGTCTTCTTGTGAATGTGTTTGCCACATGTGATCTTCATCCACTTCAGAGCTCTTCTCGTCTCCTGTGAGACAGTGCAGATCATTTGGAGAATCCAGTATAGATGCAGTGCATGCATCAAACAGAATGGGTTCGGTAAACTTTGACAAAAGGGGAGAGACGTGACCCAAAAAAAAAAAAAAGGGGGGGGGAGGAAAAGGAGGGTATGAAGAAACTCAAGAGCACAAGTAGTTGGACATACAAGCAGATAAGACGCTGCATTTCTATCTCTAAAAAGAATTTTCCTTCTTTTTTTATCATATAAACTCAGTCAACAACACAGAACTATACAGTCATGAACACAAACAAGACAAAACTAAACGATTACAGATCATTTAAAACAATGATTCAGACGTGGAAAAACAAGATACTCCTAGACTGATTAAAGGTTCATAATACATAAAAAGTACCAAGAGTAACTAAGTAACTTCACTTCAAAGTTTAATTTAAAAATTTATTAGTATCAAATATTAACTCTTTAGCAAAGCGACACGTTTTGCAAGAGGTTTCAGTTTCAGGATGTATGTGTAGTTAGTAATGAGTGTGAAATCATTGGATGGACTCATGTAGCTTGTATAAGGACATGGTCTGAGTTCAACGTGTGAGTTTCATCGAATAGAAACAATTCAAACACCTTGGTGTTAAAAGGTTGAACTGTTTAGACGTAGTTGGAGTTAAATGTGTATTTAATCTCATCCAGTCCTGAAGATGAAGGCTGGATGAATAAGGTCAGACATGCCGGTCCAGCTGAGACTACTGGTGGTGTGAAAAGTAGAACAAGATACTGCAAAACAAGAAGTGAGTGCCACCCCTTTGTTGATAAGCTACTGTTGATTCAAAGATATGAAGATAAAAACGGCGGAGACCAACTTGGATTGACTTTTTCCCAATACGGCCAAATTCCATGTGACGTCACTTTCTGTAAATTCCCACGGTGAAAAACATGGGAATGTCAAGGGAAACGTTGCTGCATGAACATAAACACACACACACAATAACTAGAACACAGGAACAATACGTTCAGTCATGCAGGATCCACTGGGAAAGTAAGAAACAGGACAAAATGCCTTGCAACCATGTTTTAATGGAATTTTGAAAGATAACCTAGTGTGAACACATCTACTGTAGAACTGTTTCAAATGTCAGGTACAGTCTTGTTGTTAGTTAAACATGCAATATACTGTTCAAATAGTAAACCAAAAAGCCTGCTATGGAAAAAAGCTTGAGACTGTAAAGCTCAACGGTGGCAGCCATGTTGGATTATGCAGAAGTTCGTTACATAATAAGCTCATTATTATTCTGTTCTGGAACAAATAAATGATCAGCTAACTGAAGCGTAGCCACTTGAATATGCCTCAAACACAAACGTTACGTGACTGCATTTCTTTTTTTTTTTTTCTCCTTAACAACCTATGCAAAAAGCGCAAAACTGTTTGAAGCACACGTCATGAACTGCAATCTAATTAGGGCTGTCCCAAATACCAACAGTGGGTTTCAAAGCTTCGGTAAAACGTTCCCTCTCGGCCACAGCAGGCTGGACACTTTTCTATTATTATTCCTTCCTTCAGTTCATCACCGTCGTCAACATTTCAACATCGCCTTCAGAAATTCTTCACTTATTCCAGACCGTAGACTGGACCCGGACACTTCCACATCTTGCTAGCGTAGCTGTGACAGCGTTTGTTATTAACTTTAAGATTATACGTCTGTTAGACTGATCAATGTTTCTGTAGAATAAATAATGTTTGATCAAAATGTCAGAGGCAGTTTAGGAATTTGCAATAATAATAATGCAGAATAATAAAAAAACCCAAAAAACTAGTATTCAAGCCCAGATTTGGACCTAAATCACCACGGCAACACAGGAAGCTTTGAAGCATTTGGGTCAGCCCTAAATCTAATCCTCCCACACCTACCTGTTAATACCTAACCTTTAATTTTAACAGCTAAAGTGTCTTGCAACAAGAACATAACATTTTAAAAAGGTGACTTGTGACTATTGCTATGTGACTATCTCTATGAAGCAGAACCTGGAGAGTGTGTACATGGGGTAGGGAGGACCAGAGAACACAAAAAAACAAACAAAAAAAATAATCAAATACAAAAAAAAACAAACAAAAAAATTGTTGACATTTGTTCGGTAAAAACAGTAGGATAAATACACAATGTGTCCATTTCATTTCAGTGTTTTTTTTTCTTTTTTTTTCATTCCTTTTTTGATTTAAAGGTTCAGGTACATTGGACCAGTGAGTCAGTACCCCATCAGGGGCTACAGGATATGCAGTGTTACTTTAAAAGAACATTCTAATAGAAAAAGGTAGTCATTCTTGTTTTTAGCCTTACACTCATAACCAGAACCAGAACAGTAAGAAAGAGGGCTTCATTTAAAAATTGCTACAGTCATTTTTTCCCCATCCTTCGTTCATTTTTTAAAAACTTTTTTCTACAATCTTGCTCTCCGTTTTTTCTGCTAAGACATCTAAACCCAACTGGAGAGAAAACAATGGGGAAGAAGGGAAGGGCTGCAGGAAAAAGGTGCATTCCAGGGGTTAGAGAAGGGACTTATACGTTACCTTCCAGAAAACTATCAGTCTTATCACAAATGGTAGAGTAGTAGGGTGGCTGGTTGTTGTCGTGGTCTCCGGATTCCTGGCCCCCGAGGTGCTGACTGCCCTCTAGTGGATCAACCGCCTCCGATTGGTCTGCTGCAATCTTTCCACCAAGCAAGAAGTGATGGTCACCCAGACCGGGATACTTTTCTCCCGAGTGGCCCAAAGGGATCAGGTCCACAGGGTTGCCCAGCAGGTCCTCGGCCTGGGCAGCAGCTGCCGAGGGCAGGGTCAGCTCCTTTATGAGGGAGGGGTCTTTGGCCTCCTCTGGAAGCTGTTCTTCATTCTCAAGGGAGAAGATCCCTGGGCTCTTTCCGCAGCTCTCTGCCATGGAGTGGGCATTGGAATTGGATGTGGTGCAGTCAAAGCCGTAAGATGCCACAGAATTGGCTGACTGAGGGGTGGCTCCACCTCCGTCCTCTTCGCCCTCTCCAGCTGGTGTATCACCTGCCTCCTCATCCTCCTCAAGAGCTGGTAAGCTACAGGATGGAGGAGGGCTGTCAAATCCAGCTCTCTCATCCATCATCATAGGTGCCTCGGGGTCATTGATTTGTATCTCACCCTCCGTATCACTGGCTTCATCACCTGAGGTGGAGGGAGAAGAAGGGGCAGATGCAGGAGCAGTTGGAGGTCCTGTTCCTAAAACTTCATCAGCAGGGAGCGTCTCAGCCTCTTCCTCTTCTCCGTCACCTTTCTCCAGATGAATGCCCAAGTCCTGATCCAAGTCAGGCTGGACTGAAACAGGAACTGGAGTCTGCTGTTTTTCAGAACGAGACTCTACCCCAGAGCTGCTGTCATAGTCACGGAGGTCCTCAGGTGTGCTGGTCTCGCTGCTGCTGTGGGCAGCCAGAGCGGTGCCACTCAGAGTGCTGGACTGGGACATACCTGTAGCTGGGACAGACAGGAAGTCATCTTCAGGAGCAGAGTCCTTCATCTTCTCATGTGCTGAGTGATGGGAGTGGGATTCTTGCTCTGACTGAGAAGGAAAGGAAGGGGCAGTGTTGTCTAGACATGCCTGAGCAGGAGACTGGGTGGGAGTCTCAGACTCAGCGGCACCATGGTCAGATAAAGGACTGGGGGAGGACATAGAATGTAGAGGGGCTGGCTGAGCCCAGGTATCAGAGAAAGGGTTAGGCTGACCCCAGGAAGAGGCAGGAGGGACACCAGGTGAAGTACCAAAGTGACTAAGGCTCTCCAAACGCTCTTCCTCATTAAACTCATCATCTACATTCCCACAGCTTTCCATCATTCCTTCACTGTGCATCTCCACATCTTCATCATCCTCATCATCTTGTTTCTGGAACACTTTGTGATGCTCCTCTACTTGCTCTGAACTCATGTCTATATCATCCACCCGGTCATCCTCTTCATCCTCATCCTCCTCCTCTTCATTGGCAATAGTTTCGACGTTGGGGGAGCCTATGAGATTACAGTCTCCCTCTGAACCTCGGAGGCTGGAGTCGATCAAGGCGTCTGAGCTTTGGGTGCCCTCCAGGATAGCTGTGTGCTGGGTGCTGCTGAGGTCAGACACGCCCTGCTGCCGGCTGCTCGTGCAGCTGCTCATATCCTCAGAGTCCATCCCAGACAGCAAGTCATCACCGTGCCAACCAGCAGAACCGCCGAATGCAGCGGACCGAGCTGGAAACTCATCCGAGTGCTGACTTGTGCTCATGTCAGTTATCAAGGATGAAAGCTGGTGACCAAGTCTCCTCTGCTCTTCATCTTCATCCCCCTCCTCATCATCTTCATCATCATTAATCTCCTCATCAGCCTTTTCCACCGCTTCCTCCTTTTCTTGAGGTGAAATTAAGTTTCTATGGGTCAAATCATCCCGAGGCAACTCACCAAAAACATGAGCCTGTGCAGGAGCAGCGAAGGCGCCTGGAGCTGTGGAGATGGGCATGAACATGTTTTCTTCCTTTTCCTCTTCCTCCTCATCCTGTGCACTCTGAACTTCATAAACACTCACACTTCCCTTTTTCTCCTCTGTCTGAAAATCCATCACACCGACTGAGGTTTGAGGTGCGATACAAGCGGAAGTTTGGTTCATGTCCCAGGATTCAGCCTGGACATCCATGTACAAAAGAGAAGCGTTGTTGTGTGATTCTCTGACAGGAGAAGCAGGACCAGGTGGGGAGCAAGGAGGAGACATCACAGTAGTTCCCAAGGAAGGAACAGAGCTGCTGTCTTCAAATTTGAAGGGGTCAATCTGGGCTGACATTGGTACACCAGAAGCTGGTTCAGCCTCTTGTTCTGGTTCTGCCGATGGTTGAAATACTTGTACATGAGGCTTGAGAGATGTTGCTTCTATTTGATTTGGCCATAGCTCATGTACAGGTTCAGATAAGGGTTCAGGTGAAGGTTCCCTCACGGGTTCAGGCGAAGGTTCCCTCACGGGTTCAGGAGTTGGTTTCCTCTCAGACTTGTGTATTGGTTGTTGGATGGGCTCGGGTTCAGGTTCGAGCATAGACTCCCGCACAGGCTCGGGAGTGGATTCCTGCACAGGCTCGGGGGTGCGTTCCTGCACAGGCTCGGGAGTGGGTTCCTGCACAGGTTGAGGCATTGTTTGCTGTGTGAGTTCCTGCACTGGCTCACAGACTGGGTCAGACACCGGTTCTGGTATGGGCTCTGGTATTTTTTCCTGCACTGCTTCAGGAGCAGGTGGCTTCACAGCCTCTTCCACAGGAGGCAGGGGCCCTTCTTGTCCTGCAGTGACAGATGCTGCTGTAGCAATGGTTGCAGCCGCAGCTACTGCAGCAGCAACTTCTTTTCCAGCATCAGCAGGTGCGGCAGCTTTTGGAGCACGTTTGACAGGAGTTGGGGTGCTACTTCCCACAGTCTTCTTGGGACTGGATGTCTTAGTTGAAGCTGTTTTGGTAGTTGGAGTCCTGGAGGCATCCTTAGAAGGTGTGGATTTACTATCTTGTGTTTTGGGGCGAGTTGGTGTTTTTGTTTCTGCAACTTTGACTGTGGTAGGTTTTTTGGTGGTGACATCTGACTTTGAGGATGACTTGGGGGTCTCAGTTTTTGCTGATTTTGTTGTAGAAGACAGACGAGGAGCAGTGGAGTCGGAAAGCTTTTTTGTAGCAGGAGAGGCTGGTTTATTAAGATCTAGAAAAACAATGCAAAAAGCAGTTAATGTGGAATCAAACAACATAATAGCAGATCAACACAAACTCCTTAAAAAAAAGATTGATTTAAGCACTGAATTCTTGGATCTCTTTTTTTTTTACCTTTCTTCACTGGAGGTGTGTTTCTGGATGTTTGTGATACTGGAGGTTTGCCACCAGAGGGTGTAGTGGATGTTGATTTGGGGGTAGCAGACTTGGCAGTGGCGGGGGCAGTTTTAAGGGTGGCAGGCTTGGATGCAGCTGTGGTCTTGGCTGCGCTTGCTGGCTGAGACGAGCTGGTAGCTGGACGAGATGATGCTGATGAACCGACTGTGGGCCTGAAAACAACACAGCAAGAGGTTGAAAGCAGCTAAGCTATGCAAAAATCACAAAGCTCTCATCCACAAAAGGTGAAGTTTGCAGCACAATTATCCAAATCAGTACATCAAGAATACTCTCTTAAAGTAATCAGCCTCTGAAACCTAAATTAACAACAGCACACGACTCAGTTGACCCTCCTTCAGCTCTGTGACGGTCTCCTGAGAGATAAACAAAAACACAACAGGCCCTAGAGAGGCACATTCCCCCCAAGTCAATTCTGTCCTTCTTTTCTATCAGTATCTCCCTTCCCACATGGGAATCCCACTTGGCGCAGAATGCATCAGCCTGCCTGACCTAGAAGTTGCCTTCTATGTCACATCTGAGAAAAATAACCTACATCTAGTAGTCCTGACAAGGCTGTGGTTTGCAATCTCCTGGGCCCCACGCTAGACTAACTGCACGTTTCTAAATAAAGAACTGAGTTAGTTCAGGCAGAAAGAGAACAGGCAACGGGAGGAAGGTAGATGAGGATGGCTGGGACGGACTTAATTTTTTATACTGAGAGAGAAACAAAAATAACATCTCCAAATCCCCCTAGCTGGAAACAGACGCTATGTCAAGATCACAGTCATCGTGTGAGGGCAGTGAAGTGGTTTGTACTGTTCACAACCTGGTAAATGCAAAGGAATATTTTTTATAAAAAAATAAGACAAGGAGCAGCAGGTTGCAACAATCGAGGGTGTGGTTTTTAAGAGGTTTAAACAGGTTTTACAACTGATCTGCATCAATGAGTCTTTACCACAGTGAAACTGAGAAAGATGGATCATATCAGTGCCCTTTGTGTCAGAAATATAAATCTGGCTTTGCAAAATGACTGACAGCAAAGGAAAACCCTCAGTTACAGAAATAAAATTACTGAATTTCAATCAGAACTGAAGTGTCCCATAAGGATAAAATAACAGTTGTAGCAATAAAAGATTTTAAAGTAATCTCTCTCTTCACACACATACATATATATATAAAAAAACAGGCATTAAAAAAAATTGGTCTACATGGGGTTACTACTGAGGGCAGGAGTCACCTGAACAACAGAAGTATCAAATTGCGTTGATCAAGATAACAAGTCAACTCCCTTTGTAGATAATAGGGGAATAAACTCAGAGCAATTATCGTCTCCCTCACAGTAACCAGTCAACATAAAATCATCTGTTGTTTACAGGCATTACTACAAGTGCTCCACCTTCACTCTGCCATTTTCATTTTCAGTCTGTCAGGCCTGTAAGTGAAGTAAGAATTGTTCTCTTCTTGATTTTGTCCTGTTCTTCAGACACATTGACTTCTTTTCGTTTTATTTCTGGCACTAGCTTGACTTTTAAAATTTCAATCAGCTGTTTCAATTTGTAAATGACTCTACTCAGAATCAGAAAACAATGTTAGTGTGTTAGAAACACAAACATAAATAACTTAGCAAGCATTCAAATCAGTGAAAACCAATAAGCAAGTATGTAAATCATACAAAGATAAATATAATTTGATAGCTCTACAACAACAAGCTGTAAACATTCTAGAAAATGTGTAATCTTATTAGATTTTCTTAATTCTTAATTAGTTTTTCTGATTACAGAGCAAACCACAGGATGGAGCAGAAACAAATCTTGTGTGCTCTGAGATTAGAACCAGTTTCACCATGGGGTTACAGCCTGAACGCAGTGATGCTTCTTTTGATAATTACGTAGGTTTCCTGTCAGCTAAATAACTGAGAAGCCTGTAAGAGCTTAGTGTTTATATGTTGAAGCCATATTTACCTCAAAGGGCTGCTTGTGTTAGAAGCAAAGCTGTGCCCTTTGTTTATTTTTCCACCACAGGGCTTTCTAAGAGAAGCATCGTGAATTAGGGTTATGGCTAAAGTTGAAAAAAAAGCCTCAAAATCAGCGGAGCTGAAAAATCTGATGAGTGACAGTTAATTGCTACAAGCACATTGACTCATACAGCTAAAATCTGAAATTTAACTTGGCCATGTAATAATTGCTTTACCTTTGCTGCAGATGTGTACATTGTAAATCAAAAGAGCTGTGGAAAAATCCCTGTTTCAACAGGGCTGCCTACTGCGATATAAAAAAAAATAAAATAAAGAAAAATATTTAGGCTGTAATTTAAATAATGGGACTCGTAGAAAGGGCAGTTACGTAAGTAAGAGAAACGAAAACTGATGGAAGACATTTTCCAGCTACAGAGGTGACCAATTATGGTAATGCAAAACTCCAAACTCAAGAAAAGCTGCATATTAAAAATGCTGCTGCATTAAGAAATGGCACAGATTAATTTTAAGGGAGAAAAAAATTTTTCAGTCCAGAAAAAAATTAAACATTTTAGACGATTAAGAAGGCTGTAGATACAAAGTCTTTGTTTTTCAGTCTAATTTGAAAATAAAACGGCTAATAAAAAGTCTGTTTTTTTCCACAAAGGCTTTTTTTAAAAAAAGGAATATTACATCTGCCATGTCTGCGTAAGGAGTGAGAAACCCATAAATCTCTTTTCCATGCAATCAGCCTCCCTCTGTCTCTCTCCAACTCAGTCCCACTCAAATCCATTCAGTAAGTGGCTCTTTGGCTGCGCCCCAGTATAATCAGCAAGTGGACGTCTGCATGGCAGAGTCACTGGCCACACCCAAAACAGGACAGAAAATTTACAGCCTGCGCAACACATCTTTGCTTGATGGTGGACTGCTGGACAGTGTCTGCAACACGGGTCCTTCCCTCTACTGTCGGACCATTACATCAGCTGCAATTTGTTACATCATGAGGGCTGCTTTTAATGCAATCCAATAAAAATTTATCATCCCTGAGGGACCATCGCGCACCAAAACAGCATGACTAATGTAGTAACACAGGCTGGTATGTTTGTACAGGAAAGACTAGATATTCTCGTTCCATCCTCTGATCTAAAACAGGACATATAATGTTTTTATTTCACGTTCAGGTGTTCTCTGGTTCTCACCTTCTTTTCTCAAAGTCATTTTCTCTCTGTCTCTCCTTCTCTGCTCCCTCACAGGCTGTATCTCAGCAGCAGGAGTGACGGAGGCCCAGCAGGGACTTATTCAACAACACAGCATCTAATACACCACTGCAACCATTTTGAATCCAGAGACAGAAGTGCAGACAGGAGAAAGCAGCTCAGAGTCACATGTGTGCACCACGTACACATCGATATACCGTCCACCTGCCCTTACTTTTCCAACATATAGAGCACCATTCCAGCACATTAAGGCATGATCTGCATTATAACTAGCTGCTTTTTTTTCATCACAGGCCCTAAATGCACACACAGTGTAGTCTCCATGTAATGAGATAACAGTGTGTTGTACAGCGCTGTGGACTGAGCAGGAAGTAGCTTTGAACTTATCCATAAAAAGCAAAAATTGCTGAACATTAACACTTACGCTTTAGCTGTTTACACAAACTCTGGGAATCATTGAACTAAAGAATTCAAACTTTCCAGCTTCAGACTCACTAAATAACCACGAGAAAGACTGAGACTCCAAATGTTGCTGTTTGCTGTGAATAAAAAAAACAACTAAATAAACAAGCTCATAATGAAAACACATTAAAAACTCCTGATATCCTTTTGAGTATAATTTTTAATTATAGTAAAATGTGCAGATCCCCTTGATTTCCTGGGATCGTGTCTCCCTAAACTCACATGCAGTTATAAACCTAAATCAATTCAGCTAAAACCTAAAAACAGTCCTGATTATTTCTGAATTAGATTGATGCCACTTAGTAAACTGATTGAAATCTTAGCTGATTTAATTCCACCTTAAACAGGTTCCAGTTATCAGACAAATGGATTTGCTGGGAACCGAGTAAAACAGAGCACAACTCTCTAGTTAATTGATAACGGCCAGAGAGGGGAGAAAAAAAAGGAAGAATCTAATTAAAACTGACATTTATAACGCTGTCAAATCGCATGACAAGATAAAAACACTGACATGTGCACAGATATGCCTTCAAGGTTCTGTAACAGTGTGTAACCGGAGCCTGTCATCAGTAGTAGCTCTTAGTACTTTAGTTTATGCAGAATTGCTGTTTTCCACATTTAAAAAGGGTAAATCATTTGAATATCTCCTTTGTTTGCATTTGCTTACCAGTGTAGTAAAAAAAATTTATAATTTACCAGTTTGTATTACTGTCACTGGATTTTAATTACCCAGGAGCTGTTCCTCGGCAGCCTTGGAAAAATGTCAACCGGGTCTGGTCATTTGTTTAAACTCTAATCTATGCTAGACTAGCTTGAATTGAAGTACTTTTTTGTAGTTTTCACAACAAGAGTGGAACTAACTGCACATAAATATTTAAAGGATCACCTTATGGCTGTCAGTAGATGGGAGTAAAATCACCCGGACAAGTGTTCAATGTTGCACAAGAGATTATCAATGTGACCTTGTATAATTCTGTTTAATGAGATGTTTGCACATCAACCATTGTATAAAGCTGTAATCTGAGTGTAATCTCCACAATCCAGCTGCTACACACAGCACATACAGAGCATGGGAGGGGGTCTAATACACTTTGTCGAGTTAATTGAGTAACATATTGGAGTATTACATGGAAGTTTGAGTCATTGTTAGTATTAGAAATGAGTGAATTCAAACCTATATAATTCTAAATATGTTGAAATATTTTAGCTGATGTTTTTATTGATGTGTGAAAGCCTGATCAGCCCCCAATCAGACAAAATGTTTCCATGAGAGTTTAGCTGAAAAGTTGCTCAAGGTAACTTCTATTTTTAAGTAGTATTTCTCAAACTATAGGTGTCCTATGATTTTTGATCATGTGGTTTTAACTAGTTTGTTTTTTAAATATAGTTTAGCTTCATATGATCCAATCAGTTTCTAACGTGGTGTGTTTACATATTAACATGTTAGTGAAAAAGAAACTAGAGACTCCCAGCGGCTCTGCATGATGATGACTACAGTCTCAGACAAAGACCTCATTCAGACCCTCCTGGTCTACCGTCAAGTCACGTCCAGGTCCAACATCACCCGCAGTGTGATTCAGGTGAGAAACACATGCTGATCTAACGCCATGTAAAAACACAAACAAGCGCTCTTTAAAAACAGCTGAACATTCTCTTGTTGCCTCTGCGCCTCCTCTCTGCTGTAAAACCATCCCAAAACGTGTTTTATTAATAAAGTTGAATAACACTTGCTCTGATGAAACACTGCAAGGCAACCCTTTAAGGCTTGTTCTGACTTTGGCTGGTTGTTGGCCTACTTATGCCCGGCTTCTTCAAGCTTCTATGTGGGGGATCATTGTCCCTCATTCCTCCAGGGTGTTCTTTCTTTAACAGCATCCTCTTTGAACACATAGCCAAGTCAAGCCATTTGAACTAACTGCTTTTCAGTTGCCCACTGAACAGTTTCATGCTTCTATAATTCAGCAGCCCCTTATTTATTTACTTAATTTATTCTGATGTTTAACTGTTCCGGAGAAAATTTATAAATTCAGTCCATTTTCCTTAAATGGAGTTTCAAATTCTGAAAAAAGACAGACAAAATCTTGTCTAAGTGAGGTCTGATTCAGAGATAAATGTCCATCTTACCTGGTTGTCTTGGAAACGGGAGGTTTATCGAGCTTGGCTGCAGCAGTAGAACTAGGCTTGGTGGCAGCCGTGTTAGCAGGCTTAGAAACTAGAGGAGGTAGGAAGAGGAAGAAGGAAAAGGTTACAAAATAAGTAAAATGTCAGAAGAACATTACTATAGTGTAGACATGTCTGGTATACAACTGTACAATTTGCAGACTTAGGTCAAGCAGATGCAAGAGAAATTTAAAATGAAGGTTTTCATTGTAAAAACACCAACCTGGGGGCTTTTTAGCAGCAGCTGCAGTGGAGCTGGGTTTAACACCGTTAGCAGTGGTGGATGGTGTTTTTTTGGCTGCTGGTGCTCCACTTGAAGGCTTTGCACTGTTAGTGGCAGAGACAGTCCCTATAGGTTTTTTCTCACCCACTTTAGTGGTGCTCTTGGAAGCTGAGGCCCCAGCTGTCCCTGCTGGTTTTTTGGGGAAAGCAGAGGTCGGGGTGCTCTTTTTTTCTGCAGCAGGTGCGGTCTTCTTTGCAACACCGTTAGTTTGAGGCTTACTTGCGCCGTTTGAGATGCGGCTCTGGGTTGTGGTTGACCGTGGGCCAGGTGGAGTCTTGGGTTTTGTTTTAGCTACAGGCTTATTGGCGGTCTTGGCTTTGGTGTCTGCTGAGGTTTTGCTGCTGGGCTTGGCAGCTGGGGCTTCCGTGGCCTGTTTTGGCTCCACTTGACTCGCCTCTCCAGTAGGCTGCTGTGGCATCTCCTCCTCCACTGGAATGGTTGCGAGGTTGGGCTCCTGTCCTATGGGCGGCACTGCCTCATTAGCTGGATTGGACTCCAATGTTTCCATTGGCTCCAGTGCTGCCGTGGCAACCCCATCCGGCTTCATCTCCTCTTTGAATAGTTGTGTTCCGTCTCTGTAGGGCAGGGCTAGTTGACCTAACTCTTACAGGATGGCCACAGCTCCAGAGACTTTCTGAAGACAGCTCGGGTTAGTCTGAAGGGAAAAAACACACAGAACAACAGGGTCAACAGCAAGACCAGACATGAGAAGCTGTTTTCCGTCTCTGTTATCAGACGGCTCAGGAATGTCGACAGCTTTAGGAATCAGATAAAGTAACGGCTTCCATCTTCTCCATCACATTTACTTAAACAGAAAAGTGCTGCTTGCACTGAAAAATAACGACGTGCAAAGGATCATAAAACCATCCTGTTTTTAACAAAAACATTACACAGTCCAAAAACTGAAGAAAACAAACCCTCCATGCAACCAATGTAAATAAGACTAAATACCGTGCTGACATCCAGTAATTTAAAATGATATGCTTACTTAATGCCAGCAACATTAAAAAATATAAAACAATAAATAAGACTTATTAAAGGAAAGACAGTGATGCAAAACATAAAATGTACTTGTGTCCAAACATCTGCTTTGATTTCTCCTGTTTTCAGCCAAATTACAATACTTTTGAGTTTTGACTCTTTGCTATCCAGGAGACTAATCAGCGAAAGAAACAGCTGTGTGGCAGATGAGCATGTTTACACAACATCACAAGCTGTGCATGGACTCAAATCTTAGAATCTTATATCCACGCATTTCATGAGTTTAGAGAAAGAAAAATAAAGCAGAGGGGGGCAACATGTCTACAGTCAATCAGCTTATTCAACAAATGATCCACATTTATTCAAAGCCAGTTGTGAACAGCCTCCCTTGTGCAATACTTCAAAGCTCAGTGACACACTTGGCCAGTGTGGCTGCTACGCCGGGTCGGGTTTTCTTTCCTGATACAAAATGGAATCAGACACTGGAGTGGAAGATTAGTTCCCTGTGGTTTAAAAATGACATGCAAATGCAACACACAAATAAAAACAAATTAAAGCCTTTTAAATCGATTATAAAAAGAAAAAGGCTAAACGTAAAACAGCTTGAATGTATTTGCGATTGTTGTGTACAGCTTGACCCAGTTAACAAAGACAGGAGCACAGTTAGAGTGTAAAAACAAGAAACGCATGAATAAGAGACTGAATATGACCATTTGACAGGTAGCACCTAAGACTTGATAAATCTGTAACACAAGAAAGTTGGACATTGTTCACACTGACATTCAATAAGAGCTTCGGTTACACCAGCTGCTTTAAGTAAAGCATATAAGGGAACTGGGGGTGTAACAGGAAACTGGCCTGTCAGAGTTTACAAACAGACTGAGGAGCAGGTTGTGGAGGAAGCTAAGCAGTGAGACAAACACTTGGGCGATGCAGAGGCCAGCTCAGAGGAAGACACTTGGCCTGCGGAGCATGGGAACAGAAAGGGAAGGTGGGAGAGAAAGAGCAACGGGATGGGGGGAAAAAAACAAGATGTAAAATGAGCTCACTCTTGGCTCTCATTTAGTGGTCCAACTTTAAAATCCAGACATCACTTATCATCCTGGTTTCCACTGTCCCAAACTCCTGCAACCTCTAACACTTCTATTTGTAGAAGACGACCAACATCTTTAGGCTGCTGGCTTCTTAGAAACTGTTCCTACATAACACTTGGTCATTTTTCGGTCCCTTTTCAGTTATCCTAAACTCATCCTTCAGGCAAAATCTTACACATCCAAAGGTCTTCTTTCATTCTCCACTGATTCTCTCTGTCTCCCAACCATTTTCCCCTCCTCTGTTTCCTTCCTCCCCCACTGCTCCAGCTTTGCATCTATTCCTCTGTTCTCTGTTTGCCATTGCACAGATGGCTGGAGCAGCTGAGCAGGGCCAGAAGGGGAACGAAAAAAAAAAAAAAAGGTTCATAGATCCCTAACAGCACACAAGAACAGATACAGACCGCTAGTGCAACAGGCTACAACCCAATACACTTTGACGATTAGCTGCTAAGAGTGACTCATGTCACAAGAGGTTCACAAAAAAGCCAGTAAGACAACAAAATGTGGACAGTTGAGTTAATTATCTCACAGCTAGTCAGAGCTTTCATGACACAGGTTAGAGTGATGAAGAGCAGAGAATCTTGGCTGGTGGGAACTAAAATTTTCTTCTTTTCAGAACCACGTCTGTGATTTTTCATGTAATTTGTAGATCTTTAAAACATATTTTACTAAAGACAGGGAAACAATGTTCGGATTATTGTTGATGGTTTAATAGACTCAGATTACACACGAGAAACTAGTAGTCTGGAGATAATGATAAAATGTTGGTCACTCGTCATGTCTTTGGGGCTTCATTAGAGCTGTGATTTGGGGAAAGCTATTTTTAGCACCGCTAGCTCCATCAGTGAAATTAGAGATGACATCCAACAAAGATGTCAAATTGAATACAGAATGAGAAGACAAACCCAGTAGCCTGTGTTCTCTTACAAATGTAGAAGCAAGTTTTTATTCTTAAGATTCCACCTACCTGATTCTTAACAGTTTTTCCACTGTGAATTGAACCCCACTACAGTTAACTCTGTGACCCAACTCAAACCCAGAGAGAACTATGGGAAATAAAATCATATCCAAGCATATGTCCCCCCTCACTCTTTAAAACCAGGTTTGGCTCTTCGTCTTCCCACAGCATACTAAAACATGTAGCCTGACTATTCATTTCTATGTTCCCCTCCAAAGAACCAAACATTGCTTGTGTGTGTGTGTGTGTGTGTTAGATAGGGTAATAAATCTTGACTGTATATCCACAGCCAGGGGAACATTTCTGTTTCTCCTGCAAGTCTCCAGACAGCTGTGAGATTGCACTTCTCTCTGGCTTTTCAGCTCATGCACCCAGAACTGCGTCATCTGGACAATCAGCTACTGGGAAGAAGAAACGAGTTACAAATCGGGGCAAAAACTTGCTTTTATATTTCTACTGGAATCCATCCAACATTAATACATACAGAGAGGGACAAAATGAATAGAAGTGATACTAAAATGTATCTGCGGTCTCACCATGACATTCAGGAGGACAATGTCTTACTGAACTGAGACACAATGTGCACGATGAACACGTTGCAAATTTTTTCTAAGCTTTGACATTTTTTTTCTTTCTTCCATAAAAGAATCATTAGGAACAGCTGAAAAGATCATTTGATAACATACATCCCAGTTCCATTTACTTATACTACCAAAATCGGACATTCTGAGGTAACACACAGGCAATCTTTTATTAACATTGGATTCCACAATATTTTTGAAAGAACCAAGTGAAAAGCCCGAATGAAAAATCCTTTACAGCCTAAGAGGTAAAACACAAACTGGTGGTGGAGATAAGATACTCAAAAAAATGACAACATTGTCCAGACCTGTGAATTTAACAATGATTTCAGTCAAAACAGAGACGAGTGAATAAAATAAATCAGCTCGACATGTGGATAAACATCTGATTAGAGTAGAGACAGTAGATAACTGTGACAACCCTAAGAGACAATGAGACACTTAAGGCTCTGTCAGTGTTTTTATGCTATTGCATAATAAACTGCTTAAAACACCAAATCAGGCACACTGTACAAGAAAAACTTCTTATGAACAAATATAAAAACGGAATAAAAAGATATCAATTACAGTTCACATGTTCTTCAAACTAGAAAGAAAGAAAGACGGAAAAGAGGAAAAACAGAAAGAGATAGAAGGAAACAGAAAAAAAAATATCAGAACAAAACAGAAAGAGACAGAATGAGAGAAGGAAATACATTCAAAGAAAGAAAAAGCCAAAAGAAATGGAAATCTGGGGATCCAATGGACAGAATGACAAAATGGTTGTCTCATAAAAAATAAGACCCACTCAGGGGAAAGTTTTACGAGTAAAGCCAATTTTTCTAAGGCAACAGTTTGTCTCTGTAGGTCCCAGTGTTGAAAAACAAACCTCTAAGGTCTGAAAGTGGGAAAGTTGGTGTTAAAATGAGAAATGCAAAGCAGGATTAGTCACATTCTTCCATGGCTATCTAACAGGTATCTCTGCCTGTTGCAAGTTGTTTTGTTTGAATAAATTCTTCCGGTTCCCAGCATGGGAACCTCTACAAAAGTTGAAAGATTGGTTGAGCTAGTGAAGACACTTTGGCTTCACTTGTTTACAGCAGTCAAATCCTCTGTTCTGATGAGAGCTAAGAACTTGTTTGGTTTCAGGTAAATAAAAGTAAAATGTTTTGGGCCTGATAGACTACAACTGGGTCTCCAATCGTTTATTCTGTAAATACAGCTGAAAATTTAACCTGAAGATAACAGAAGATGATTTATAAAAACTGGTGTAAAAAGGGATTTTTTTTTCTCCATCTAGCTTTGATTCTTTAAATTGTGTTCCGATTGTTGGCTTTGCAGACCTGTGTCTGCTGGCTTGGCCTCCACACTGTGACCAAGTCATGTGCTTACAGCTTCCAAGCAGCATCCCACTCCAAATTCCCTGCAAGCTTCAATGATGAGCTAAACAGTAACAGAAAACAAAGGAAACACACAAATACTGAAGCTATTTAAACAAAAACTCTGTTGTTTAAAAGCACAAAATCAAGGAGAAAGATCAGGGACTCGTTTTTCAATCACAATTTGGAATTTGTTCATTTTCTGTTGCACATTGAACAAGTTTAAAGCTTGTTTTTGGAAACAAGCCAGTTTCGGTCCATTGACAGCAACTCGGAGGTTGACAAATATTACTGCCAGACCTCCGATACAGTGCTATGAAAAAGTATTTGACTCCTTAATGACTTCATTTTGTCAAAAATAAATCATACTACAGTACATACAAAAACCAGTTTTGAAATTCTGATTTTAATGATTAAAGGCTTAAAGTTTGTCAGTTTGTGCTTTGTGAGTCTGTTATACGGCGTTCAGGCCATTCGTGTGTAAAAACCATCCAATGTGGGTGAATTAAAACAATTCTGCAGAGAAAAGAGCCAAAATTCCTCATTGCCAGTAATCGTCAATCCTTGACTGCAGTTACTGTCGCCAAGAGTGGTAAAACAAGTTATTATGTTTAGAGGAAAATTACTTTTTGTTTTTCCTCAGGTTATAGTTATCTGATGTTTTCATTTGTTTGGTGATCTGAAACATCTGAGCGCAACAAAAATCAAAAACAGGAGAAATTTGTCAATTTGTCAACTACTTTTTCACACCGCTGTATAAAACGGTAAGAATTCTAATAATTTGAATTCAATATATTTTAAAAGTTGATTAAATCAACACAGACGTGGGTAAAACCCTCAAACCAAAGCTGAAAAAAATACTGTTGTTAGAATAGGATTGACCAGTCAGACAAACTGACCTCATACTGACTGGACTTCTCCATCCAGACTGCCTTCACTTAAGTGTTGTGTTTCCATCGCTTCAAGCAATAAGCTAATGATGGGCAAGCTAACTGTACAAGGTGAGCTCATCCTCTAAGGCATCATCTCCTCCTAATACCCACGCTGGGATGTAAACAGTGTGTGTTTATGCTCCCATATGAGTGCGTATCCCCGCCACAGCACATTGTTTAAGCCAGTACTATTGGTAACTGGAAGGCATCCAGTTCTTCTGAGAGATCTCAGCCTTTCTGACTGTCTAGACACTAAATTGTGCAGTACGTGAATAATAAGCTGATTAGCATATTTAAACAACAATTTGCCACTTTAACCTCGTTTCAGTATTGTGTACAATCTTACAGTGAGTTCAGAGCCATACATTCAGGTTACATCAACAGAACTGCTTAAAGGGCAACAAGAATCCTGTTTCTTATTTAAACTGATGATGCAGATTCAAATTTATTAGCTGCTCTATGGGTAACTGAGTTAATGCTAATTTAAATGTCAAATCTGCTAAAGGACTGTGATGTGTGTTCACATCTGACTGTATCCACCACAATCAAAGCAAACCCTGCTCACACCCCAAACTTAAACCAGCCAGCTGTCTGTGAGCTTGTCCGAACTCCTTGCTGCAGAAAAACAACTCTGTTCACATAGCTGTGTACACAAAAACACATACACACGCTTTCTGTCCTCTTCTATCCCGGAGGCCTACTCTAAATAGAGATGGGATTGTGGGGGGAGGAAGCGATGCTGATGGTGGTGGGGGTGGGGTTACACACAAGAAAATGTGCAAAAAAAAAGAAGAAAGCAAGCTTCTAAAGACAATACAACTATTAATTTATGTCAATCTTAACAGGCCTATAGAAGAAAGCCTTATTTACACAAAATATGTCCGTTCCAACGTCCATCAATAACAAGATTCAAGCGGAGACGAAACAGGATGTTGGTGGGTCGGATCTGTTTTTCCAAGGCAGTTTTAACAAGCATGTGGTGGCCTCTGACCCTGTAATTGGCATGCTTTTTGTCTTCATAAGGAATAAACACTAGATACTAGGCTGTCTTGTCTGCTTTTGGACACGCCCCTTATCTCCTCCTCCTGACGATGTGTGATGAGTCTCCCCTTTACTTTGAACAATGCTAAATTTTAATGTCTATCTACCCTCCGAGTTTATTTATAAATCACAAAAAAATGGCACAATGCCTCAGCGTCTCTTAACCCAAATCTGCAGCGCTGCTTCAAGAATTTACTGCTGTCTTTGTTTACAGCAGCACTCAACATCAGTGAGCCGGCTGATGAAATAATCCCTGGATTTGATGCAGTTTTTCCATTGAACTGTGCCCAAAAGTGACCGAAGACCGTGGATGGGTTCGTGCTTCACTCCTCTTCTATGCAAACGAGAAGAATGTCACATTCAAGATGCCACCACTTGTTGGCACAGAGCCTCAGATTGTGCATTCAGCCTATAATACAGTCTATATAACAGTCATTTCAGTCATTATCACTCCATTCAGGGAGTCACGGTTATTGTTCACTCAGTCAGTCTCTGAAACAGATACTTGTGTAATCCCCACGACTATTTTTTACTACAAATGGTACACATTAAAATGTTTAGACAGAATAAAGTTTTAATATAATATTTTAAAATGCTCTTAATGTTATCTTCACGTGTGAGTAAAGTGAACTTCTAAGAAGATAATGACTGCTAGGGTACAACAAGAGTTCATATATGACATTTTTCTGAATTTCTATCATTATTTAGACAAAAACAATCTATAGAAATATGATGACTCTTGAAAGGGCTGACAGATGGATGAATAATGAAATCTCCTTTTCAAAACACTGACAACAAATACCGGGCTGGTGTTACATCCATGACCACTACAGGAAAAGAGCCTCTAAGCTAAAGCCTCACACTGATTCCTGCAGTCTGTGTTGGAACACATTTTCTGATAAGCACAACATTCAGGGATAACAGAGATTTTATTGCACACAATCATGGTGTTTTGCAGTGCATTAATTCATTAAATAACCAATTACAACTAAAAGTATTGGGAAACTGTATAATTTAAAAAGTAGTACCAATGTAAGAACCACCAGAATTAACAGAAGTCAACACCTGGGAAAAGAAAATGTCAGGTGAACGATGTCTCGTTTACATGAAGGAAACAAAACTCGACTTTACATGTCATTTAAAAATCATAAGGAAGTTTAATTCCGAAATTTGCAAATGAAGATATGACATACACGATGTATGATCACACCTAAATGTTGCTGAGGCTGGCTGTGCATGAGCAATGCTCCACAGCTGATTTTTTTTAATTTACTCTCCAGCAACAATCTTACAGCTGCATCAGTCACAGAATGAAAATAGTGCTAAACTTTTGGATCCCTTATAGTTTCACAGCAGGTCACGACCCTATCTCTGCTTCAACTCAGCACAGCATGCCTGATCTTAACAAAACATCCGGCTCAATCCAGCTAAAGGTTGTGAGCTTCTGTCTTCCATCAACTTAAAGGTAATCACAGCACACACACGATTCCTAAATATCCCCCGAGCTGAGGTCAACAGTCTGCTTCAGTGCTGCACACAAACAAACAAACAAAAGGCGCCACTCGCAGTGCTGAATAAACCACGGGAGGCTTGAGTGAGCAGGGAGAGTAAGAATAAAGACAGCTGTCAGAATGCAGGTCGGGAGATGGAATGCTAAAAATAGTAAAAAAAAAAAAATATGATAAAAAAATGTGCAAATAAAAGAACCAAAGTTTCAAACATGCTGACTTTTGTAACATTATTTTACCATCTAGGAAAAAATGTGCTCCTTAAAACATGTTTAATAGATTAAAAAAAGATAAATTTATATTAATATACTGTCACATTTGTGTCTTAGCCGATGTAGAGCATTGCAATTACATTCTATTTAATTTAAAGATTTAGCTTAAACATTAAGAGATTTGGAAAATAAAACTGGTTGTTTTATATAACTGAAAACAAAAGTTAGCTCTCATTTTGTTTTTGGTTTTCAATCCAGCAAATCCTTTCACTTGAACAGAGGTGAGCCTTGAGTTCTCCCCAAAAGTTCAAACTCACTCGAATTCAAACTCAGACAAAAAAAGAAAAACTTTGGCAAGCAAATCCGCTTCAAGGAGTCTGAGAGGGTACAAACTTTATTACTTTTAAAAAGTCAATAAATGCTTAATGTGTCCAAAGTAGTTTGGTAATCAGCTGAAGGAGAATTTCTAACATAAACTAGTAATTCTACTGTATAGTTGAAGATTAAAGATGAGATGGAAATGTAATAACTCATTCCAAAGATACCTCAAACAACAAGCAGGTCCCAGTACACCACCCGTTTCCTCCTCTGCTGGTTGCCAACTGAATTCCTTAATGATGCACAGAGCGTTTTTTTTACGCCGACTGGATTCCAGCGGTTCAGAACAAATGGCATGCTGAGAAGAAGAAAAGGGTTTTTCTGCCGTCTTGTTTACTTGGCTGCTGGCACGTGTGAGAGCGAGCAGCAGATGTTGTGACGGTCACCTGGATCATTGTAACATGTGATCAGAGACTGAAGTCTAACACGGAACTATTACAACAGATATAACTGAAATACCGTTTCATGAAAACAGCTCTCCTTAATGAATAAACTCTTATTAAAAAAGGGTAAATAATTTGTAGTTTACATTAATTCTCAGGTTGTTCTTAAAAACATTAATGCTGATGCACACCACATACAATCAACGCTTTGCTTTCCTTCCTGTGGCCAGAGAAACTCTGCCCCCCAGGGACACGCAGATTAACACATGACAGAGCTCGTTAACCCTGGACAAAGAGAGATGCTAATCTCATACAGTCAGCCTCGACTGTCCTAAAACAGTACAGAGAAACATTGAGAGTGACACAGGAAAACGACATGAGGGAACAAGGGAGGTATATGTAGCAGTAACAGAGGCCTCAGTATGTCCCAGAAGCTACACAATACTGTGTAGAGGCTGGATTAGAGGCTCTATCGGCCCCCAAAACAATAAGAGTAGAGACAGAACACAACTATAAACAAGTTCCCTCCCCTTCAGTTACAACTGCGAGAGCCTTACTACAGCTTGGCTGCCTGCAGGGATGACCAGCAAAGCTCAGTTCTGTGGATATTGATAGTAAAGGAGAAAGTGGGGTGCTGTGCAGACAGCTCCACAGATGGCCAGGACATTCAAACAGACACAGGAAGTGCATTAGTCAGGCAGGTTCCTCTAATGCTGTTATCTCACTCCCATGGGAGATAAGAGAGGCAGCCATGACAAGATTTTAGAACTGATGAAAACATTTACATTGGTACAAATTAATTTAAAAAAAAGTTTTAAAACCAAAACAGTAGGACAAGAAGGAAGACTGAAAACCTAGTACAGGCTAATTTGTAACTTGAAGAGCTGCTGGATCATCTCCATAATGGGCTGTCGGCCCAAAAACAAGCTCCTCTCTGGGGGTAAATGAGATCAGGCCAGTCCAGGACCAGCTGGTGGCTTGGATCAATGACACCAGACTGAGCAGATACAGAGATGGGGAGGAGGGTAGAACTGAAGCATCTGGACAAGACAGCAGAAATTGCACCTGGGCGGTTCCAGCGCTCTGTGGATGCCAGCTTACAGAAGTACAAGTAGAACAACTTAGTCTATAAGAGGATTATGTGCTCCTGTTTGAAGTGGAACAGAGCACAATACAGATGGAATCTGATCTCTTGCAGGATGGCAGATAGGTTGGACCAGATCAATCATACAACCTTTCACCACAACACCTGCATAAAAACATATCAACCATGAAAAATATTCATTTCACAGACAGAAGCAAAGACAAATGAATTATACCATCGCAGGTGACTGGTAACATACATGTTTGGAAGCAAGAAGTGAAGGCAGGTCAAAAGTTCACAGTATCATTATTGAGAGTTTAATTTTATCTGGAAGCCAAAAACTAACAGCTACCGTACTGGGTGTAAAGTTCATCACTTCTAAGATTGCGATTTACAAAAACTAATATAGTGTGCCATTAAACCGATTCTAGCAAGGGAGTTGTGAACCATGCCCATTATCTATCCTCCCACCAGGGATATTCAGATTGTCCAAACACAGCAAATTACTGCAGCTGCTGGCAAACACAAGCCCCAAACTGCACCACCAGTTGCCAACTGCACACGGCCGACAACTGTGATACCACCAACCGAGGCTGCTATCGAGACAGTGCGTGCAGGCAACAGAAAGGATTATTTTTACTTTATCTCCACTGTGCAAATTCACTGCGGTCCCCACACCAGTTTCCTTCAGGCTTCAATCACCCAGACAACAGAAGCAAACTCAGACAAACTTACAGTTTCTGGTGGTGTTTAGATAATCTCAAAACAAGGAACTATTGTGCTGTTGTTTTTGTGGATTAAACAAAGGATGGTGGTAATTTCTAATGACGACAAACAGTGCAAGAGCTGCAGGTTGAGGACGAAAAAAGCTCAATGACCAGCGGCGCAGTGCTGCCCTCGTCACTGCTCAGAAGTTCAGAAATGGAAGGGGAATTTCATTGTGACTCACACGCCTGCCAACACCAGTCCTCAGGCTAAAGGCAAGCTAACACCAAGCTTTATTAATGCAACATTCATCTGCCCTGAGGGTTGAAACAAAATTTGAGAGGCCAGCTTGAGGAAAAATCCAACATTAGCATTTCTTAAAGGCAGGTAGACAAACATTTTACAAATCTCTAGATTCTAATCAAACCAAACTCACGATTCACTGACAAAGTTAACTGTCATAAATCAAAAAAAGTAAACATCAAAGCTCACAAGTTCATGTTTTAAAATTATTACAGTATCAAAAAGATTCATTTCTAAACAAAAATCACGTTTTTTTTTGTTGTTTAAAACAAAGGCAGAATTTAACAATTAACTTTAATGTGAAAAAAAAAATAATTTATTGGGACTTTCAGAAGATGCTACATTTTCTAAACGAAGAGTATGTCACACTCTGGCAAGGCACTCTCATTCGTACCATTGCAGGCAGCGAACACCATCAACATTTACCACCCATGATTTATAACTCCTCTTTCACAGAGACAAGACAGAAATCATCAGCGGTAAAAATACACTGCAACCAGCAGAGATGCAACTTGAGTTAATCAAGCAACAAACAAAATGACTGACGATTTAAGTTTTCAAACACATTATAAGGGGATGTTTCCTCAGATTTAATTGGTCAAGTTCAGTTTCTGATAAATGTTCTCCACTTGACGAACACCTCTGGTCGTAGTAATCTTTCAAAGTCCCTCCTAATTACATCATTAAATTGGAGCGAGCCTTTTAATGGCAGCTAAATGTAATTTCACGTGATTACATTAGGCTTGCTTTCTGCCCTTTCCCTGCCTCATCCACGAACATTGTGAGTCAGCCATTCGCTCATCCATGCACCAAAGGAGGGGGGTGGGGGGACTTGCCAATGGCTTAGCCCACCTCTGAGTGTTGGAGTGTCTCCAAGTCCCAGCGGGGCCTGGCCTTAAAAAGTGTTCATATTAGTTGCCCTGGGATGCTATTTACTCAGGATGACATCAGCATCATGGCGAATCACCACATATTATAAACCAACCCGTCTCCTCTGAAGTCACAGAGCTTTGGAGAATTCATCTAAACGTCTGCACCACCTCAGAAGAAGAGAACAGGGTTATGGTCCAGGGATAAAGGTTTTAATTTGTGCAGTTTAATCCACAGTTTTGGGATCAGACTGCATCTTCTCTCTGTTGTTCCATCATCAGCAATGTAATTTGTCTTGGTTTACTCACTTGCCAGAAAGAATGGGTGAGGGAACCCCTCCGGCTATAAACAATAGCTGATCACTTTTGGGGGGCTACATGTTAATCACCTCTGATTAAATGCCAGCTGTTCACAACTCACTTGCAGCATTTCACTTTCCCTTCAGCATCTAAGAATGTGATTGCAATAACTTGCTGCGATTAGATGTAATATTGCATCAAGTTTGGATTAAAAAAAACAAGTGAGAATCTGCTAATTCATCCACAGAAAATTTGAAATCTTCTCCCCCCGAGGCGACCGAAATAATTCTCTGCTTCTACACTTTTACCCATCACAGAACAATGGGAATCTTTAATGGAGGATGGAGGAGGGGAGACAAGAAGAAGGAGAAAAGAGAAAGTTCAGGGTGAAAAGGCAGACAAAATGACCAGACAATAAAGAAAAACGTCTTCTTTACAAAAAAGCATAAATTTAACAGTTTAATTGAATGTCTTAGTTTGTATCTAACAGGTCTGATGAGCGACCATGAAGCCTGCCACCGCCCCACCAACCCCTTTCACAGGAATCACAGTCACTGAAATGGTGCGGGCCGTAGACAAAAACCAAATGACACTGAATCCAAACGTTTCTGCACCGCATGTTTAACGTAAATCCTTAATGTTACAATTAGCAACCACAATTTTAAACATACTGTTAGTCGCTAAAATACAGAAACACGTCTAGCAATGACAGAGTCTGTCAAACCGAAACGGTCACGCCTGTAACTGTCGACAGACGTTACATTTATTTTAAAAAGCAGTTTGGAAAGAAAAGAATATTAATGGAACTTACAAAGTGACGTTAGCATGCTAGCTGAAGCTAAAACAATCTCGAGCTTACCACTCAGTATTGAAGCAAAGTCTACGCCCAGTTGGCTCCGTTCACCGCGGCTGGATACTCGCGGAGGAAAAAGTGGGATTGAAGGTGAAACTATGTTGAAAGAAGGAGAATAAGCCCGGGTTTCGAACCGAATCGACGGATAATAAACTTTTGGCTCTCGAGCGCCGTTTCTTAGTAGATATGCGCGCGCCGTGGAATGAAGGAAAGGAGAATGACGCTTCACTTCTCTCCTCGCGCACGACGGCAGCGCAGCCCGGTGAACCGTGGACGGACAGGCGGAGTGCGGCCGCTGCGTTCACGTGCTGTCTGAAATATCAGGCAATGTGAAACTCGCGCTTTCAAACTCAACCAGGGGTTCTGCAACCTGTCGCTTTAGAACCAGCCAGATGTGGCTCTTCAGTCCCTCTGAAGTGGCTCCTTCTGATTTTGAACACCATGAACATTGTTAACAGGAAATGGATCATTTTGGGGGGAATTTCTGCAGCAGAATGGCACTAATATTACAAACAAACTGCCTCTGATAAAAGCTGTTACCTGAGACACTTTAACAAAGTTGGCTTTTTGTGAACATTTAAGTGATAAATGATCAAACTATATCTATCCAACCAGTTTATTTAACAGCTTGTTCCTGCAGAATGCTAGTGGAGGCTGTTTTTTAATCTCCAGCAGCCATAAAGAACAATCTGATGTTTGTTTTATAAACATAAAGGTGGAACTTCATGCTTAAACTATAATTGGGTGACTTTGAGTATAAATTGTTTAATCTTAGTTTTAAGCGTCAAAGTGACTTTGTGGCTCTTTACAAATTAAATTTATTATGAGTGAAAATGGCTCTTTCGGTCATAAAAGTTACAGAATTATTTTGTAAAACAAGTGTTGTAGGGATTTAGTTCTATTTGTGTTTCATTAACATCACATGGTCTTAACACCTACATGTATTTACAATTTGAATGATATTTTTTAGCTGCTGTCCAAAATCTGTGACTCTCTTAGGTGCCTGCAATTTCTTTCAGATGGAGACCTATATAAAACCCCATAAAACATTAACACAGTGTATAACCTGTATCTAATAGAAATTTAAGGTATATACTTTTAAAAAATACAGTTTAAAGAAGTTTGATATCATTGATCAAGACCAGGTATTTTGGAAAACACTCTCATCTTCACATGTTGATGACAGGTTTGAGGAACAGTTAAGCCAACCCAAAAGTTTTATTTATGTTGAAACACAGATGGCATTTTCTGTTATAAACCATTAAAAAGGCTTTATAGGCGAGGTCACACTTGGACAGGTCATCAGTCCATCACAGAGCCACATGGAGACAAAGCATAATCAATACACTCCAGCGTCGATGTTCCAAACACAAGCAATTAAATCTTTCACATTTTATGTGAAGTTATGACATTTCTATAGATACATACTTTTAAAAATTAAAACAGCAAGAGAAGAAAATAAAATCTTGAGTACATTTCCCAAGCTTTTCAAAATCCTACTTTCCATTTTTATGCAACATCATCCTAAACTGCTTAGTGGGTTTGACAGGGCAGAAAAACAAATAAAATGTAAATCAAAGCGTGTCTGGAAAAAAATAATTTTGTTCAGACAAGCACACATTGCTGTTATTTGCATAATGTTATAATTAAGGTCACGTCTGTCTCACTTAATGTGCAACTACCGTATGGTGACAGAGTAGGATATGACAAACTCTAGCATGACTTAACATCACACGTTATGGAGGGAAAACGTTTAAAAAGGTTCAAAGGAGAATTATTTCAATCCAGAAGAAGCAGTGAAACAAAACATACCAAAACAGGTTCTTTTACTTTCCTCAAAAACTAGAATTCACCACGAGTCCTTGAACGCAGCATATTGCAGACAGCGCGCCATGGCAAAATTGAAAAGGAACTCTTCTTTCTCTGAAAACAGCCAATCACCTCACGCTTTGGGGGATTATTCAAATTAAAGATGATGTCACCTCTTACAAGTCACCCTACTCTCTTGTCCGAGTTTCTCCCAGTTGTCTGTTGCCCTCCCCCTTCAGGCGCCTACAGCCTTTTCTCTCAACTGTTCAAACTCTTTTCTTCCATTCTCCATGCCTGACTACACACACGCACACACACACTATTTAACTGTGCACTACTGCTGCACCATATGCATCAAGTTCCCTGCATTGTCCCCTTTCAGTGTTACTGTTGTGTTAAGGCTTGAGAATTTCTCTGTGCTTCTCAGACCTGTTGATTGTAACAAAAAAAAAAAGATTAGTTTAAGGTGTTTCATGCCATGACAAATTCATTTTACTTAATTCTAAATAAACAAGCTTTTCGAACAATTGGATGTTGATTTGATTGCAAAGTCATTAGTTTTCATGGTCTAAAAAGGCAAATTCCCACAAGGCCAATTGAAATTGTGCACCTGTCAGTCTGTCACAAAAAAATCTAGTTGAAAATTTGGAATAAAAACAGGTTTTCTACCATTATACAGAGGTAGAAATGAACAACGTGGATTTTATTTGCGTTTTTGCTCAGTCACAATTAGAAAGCGATGGCCGTTGATTCATCTCTTCTAAATCTTTTGTCTCCGTGTGTTCTCCGGAGCTCTTTTTTTTTTTTTATTCGAGGCAGTCTGGGTGGGAGCGCCGCCTGTCTGCTTGTCTCCCTGTCTGCTGCGCTGCATGCTGAGCTCCCAGCAGTACGCCTGGTCCTGTCCAACATGAACCAGGCTTTTGTGTGCTGATCTGTTCTGGATGGGCTTCTTTTCATGTCAAACCTGTCATGCACTCTCTTCTTTTTTGCACTCAGGGGAGGTTAGATGCTACATTTCTTGTTTGAGATCTAGTGGAAAGGTATTACGCAAACCCAAAACTCCACAAAAGACAAAACACCTTATCTTCAAATCATGTTTATTGAGTTCCAGAGGAAGCTTAGTTTCTTTACCTGTGACCTGGACTGACCTCAGACTGCTCATTCATTGCAGGGATGCACCTTTTAAAAACGAGCATCCTCTTGCTGTTGCTTTGTGTAATCAGCTCTTGAACAATGCAGCTTGATTAGCTGAATAATAATAAGAGGTTCGGATGGAGGGATATGAGCAGCTATAATCACGTGTTTCATGCATCTGATCAGACTGTATTGAAGTAAAATGACACTCAGATGCTGCAGTTGGCTCAACAACATTTTGCTCGCAGAGTTTGGATGCAGGTGTGTGTGAAAGGCATGGAGGGAGACCAGGAAGAGGGTGTGAGCCGGGGCATTCAGTGCCTCCTTACTTGCAGCTGACGGACACATTGGCACGGTCAATCGGGCGCAACAAAGAGAGGAAGGTGTTTTTTTTTCACACAGGCGGTGGTTAGTGGCAGTGGAGACAGGAAGGGGCTGGGCAGAGTACCCCGGCGTACAGTTCCCCTGTTATTTATCTCATTGTTTTTTTCCCTGCACAGATCGCAGTCCAGCTGAGGCTGTCATAGCAGAAAAATAAAGGGCTGATGCTCAGTCGACCATGAAAACCCTGGCCTCCAACGTGAGGTCTACTATTTTTCACAAACTCTTACACAACACATTAGTTATTTATCCAACAACAGATACAGGCATGCTCTCCTTGTGTTTCATTTATTTCTAGCATGAGGGCATCAGATTGCACGCAGGTTGGGATCTCTGAGCACCGCCACTGAGAGAGAGAGACACACCCATCTCATCAGACAAGTGGCTCCCAGATGCACAAGAAGCATCAGAGTGAGCAACACTTCACACTCCAATAACCTGAATACGATTATATTAGAAATAGGGAGTGTGTAAAGGAATACCAAGCTGATGCAGGTTTGCACACGTTGGTGCAGCTGCTGCTCTCTCAACGCAGCATGGACTCCCTGAAGAACACAGCCTGCCAGCACTGCATATCATTAACATGCAAGATGCTTCTACACTGACAGGCGACTTGTGAACACAGGAGGCTACGAGAACCACATGAATCGATTATGAATATATATGAAAACATGTTTGTTTTTACTGCACGGGTCAAATTGAATCTATTATTTTACTAATATGAAAATAACACTGTAAATGTAGATAAGTGACCCCCCTGGTGTTTTATATTTTGGGGTTTTAAGCCGCACGTTTTCTTTATGGAAATGTTTAATCAAATTTAGTTGGAAACCTGATCATATCAAAGGGTAGATCTGCCAGTTCCTGTCACTTTAAGTGCGAACACTGTCAGCTCTGATTGCATCCTTCAGTAAATAATGAATGCAGGTGCCATGTTTGCTGGACAGCGATCCCACGCCAACACCCTGGTGAGGTGAGGGGTGCGTGCACGTCTCTGCCTTGATCTTTGCGCTCTCTTATTTGTGTCCTCATGCATGAGTCGGCATTTTCATGTAGCTGGACCAACCAGCTTCCACTTCCTTTAACCTTGGGCTGAGATTGGGGTGGAGTTTGGGATAATGGTGGATTTGAAGGTCAGTTTCTTTGCTCAGTGTGATTTATATTTAATGTGGTTGCTATTTTACTCCACCTGGTCCAAGTGAGTGTTTTTCCTTCCAGTCATGTGTGTGTGTGTTTTCAATGTATTGATTTCCTTGTGACAGCTGTTAAGAGCACGCTTTCCCCCTCTAGTGGTGACTAGTGGTACAAAGGATGTACCAAATGTGATGGAAAACAAAGGAAAATACTAAGTTCAGATAATCAGTTTTATCAAGATTCAGTTGTTGACTTGATGGACTGATGTCTCAGGTTTAGAATGTATGAAGAATGTCTTTTTATGAGGCTTGCATGTGCACGCTTGATTTTATTTAGAGGGTGGAATCCTTTAATGTTATTTTTTAGGCAAATTTATTGTAATTCCTTTTGGAAACTGTTAAAGAGGTCCTTCCATTAAAAACGGTTTCTCTGAGGTTTCTGTTGAATATTTTAGCTCCACAGGTGTTCTTACCTTCATAGTGGGTGTGAAAACAGGTCAACAACTTCTCTTTCAGTTTTAATCTCTCAAACTACGCAGGTGGCGATAACACCGTTCGACTAGCCTGTATCTGTTTCATCACAACTCCTTTGTTTTCGTTAGTTTTCGGCAGCTCCCGCAGTTGAAACCACGTCTAGCATGCTGCTGACTAAAAAGCTGTAGCATAACGTAGCAAACAGACACGACGTCTGACGTTGCCATGCGCAGCAGGGCAGGAAACAGTATTCTTTGCTCTCATAGGCTAGTTTGTTAGCCAATCAGAGTCCAGCAAATTTGAATAATGAATATCAATGAGCTGCTGACGAAGCAGCCGAAGCAGCCTGACGGAAGGAGCCGGAACCACCTGAATTTTAATGCAGACAGATTGAAAGGTCTGTTAATCAGTGTTTCCTGACGTTTTTTAGATATAAAATGTTTCATATTACTGGTTAATACTTAAGAAATAACCACAAAGTCCTAAAATGTGTATGAAATGGCCTTGTGATTTATGATGAACTGGGATTTTATTTTATTTTTTTACATATACATAATCCTGACAAATTTTAAATAAATGGCAATATTCGTGTGCAGTTTAACTATCCAGTTTATTTACTAAAGACATTATCTTTACAGAACACAGGGTAATGACCTGTGCAAACGCCAAACCAACAACCTCATTTTTGGCTAATATGTATCACTTCTCAGCATTTAGTAAAAATGATGAAGATAAAAAAAAGTGCAAGTGAACAAACACAGAGAAGAAACTGTTACATTAGACCAAGTCCTTACAGTATTTTCCCCTCAAATGAAGCTTCACAACAAAATGCAAATAAAGTGCAAATAAAATTTCACGAGCAGAAAATATGTTTTCTAACTTTTTGTAACTGTAAACATGTTAAATGCATTTAAATTAGAGAACTAAACACTGATTTACAAAAGAGTCAAATGTAATGAAAAATGCTAGAATTACATTAAATTCCATCCATCCATCCATCCATCCATCTATCCATCCATCCATCCATCATCCATCCATCCATCCATCCATCCATCCATCCATCCATCCATCCATCCATCCATGCCTGAGAATGATAAAACTGTATTATGAATATACAAATTCAAGCCATTTACCAAAATAAAAAATGTTTAGCTTTCAGTCCTTTTGTCATTATGAGAAGATTCCAAGTTGTTTCAGAGATTTTTAAATGCAACAGTAACACCAACAGTCCCAGTAGGTTCAAATAGAAGGCGACTGGACTCGTTCTTGGTTTTTTAGTATGTTTCACATGAAAAATTCTAAATAAAATTCATATTGTTTTGTTTAAAACCATCAGATTACAAGGTGACCAAGAACCTCCACCAGCATACAGTAGCATCAATAAATAATCAGCATAAAAACACTTACATTTATGACAACTTTTTCCTTTTTCCTCCCTTATGCCCACAAATATTCACAAAATCTGGCACTTCATACACAATGATGACTGTCCCTTCCATGTGCACCCATCATCTGCATCGAACCACAGGGGGATGTGAACAAACAACAAGAGGAGTAAGCAAATTTAAATGGAGGGGAAAATCAGCCTTGAAAAAGTATGTTGCCTTCATACTCTGACCTTGTAAAGAGATTAATATTTACTGGCACTGTGCGTCTAGTCAGCTAAGCCCCAACAATCTGAGCAAGAGGCAATAAATTATTCATCCAGTACAAAAGCTGAGGCAGGTAATTGAGCTTATTAATGACAAGTGCAATCTACTGTTCCAGCATGAATTGAAATGCACTTTTTTTCTGTTGTACGAAATGCACAATTTAAATGAGGATGAGGTGGTTCAAGTCAGTTCACCGTCCAGATGTTTATCATTCCTTCTGAGCATCTGGAGAAAGAAGTGCGACTCCAGAAAACTGTGACTGGAGGGGAAATTTGGTGCTTTGAAGATGGAGGATTAAAAAAAAAAAAAAGAAGAGTTTTTTAATGTTCTCCTCCTCACCACTCACAGCAGCAAAGAAAGGAGCACGATGACCCCTCAGGTCCACGGAACTTGCCGGAACTGGGCGTGTCCGTGCACTGTGCGATGAAAGCATGCAGCTCTGTGATGCGAACCTGCTCCTGCGTTTGAGCCTGTTAAAAAAATAATAATAAAGACGTTAAAAATACAACCTCAAGTCCCCCAAAATTGGGACACTGTATAAAACGCAAACAACAAATCTAATAAACTCATAATTTATTCCCAATAGAACATAAACAACAAACATTTTGAAACATTGGAAGTGCTTTACAGTTCAAAAACAACTGGAGGAACATCTCACACCTAATTAGGTACTAAAATGTATAGAAAATCAATTCCAAAGCCTGCATCTCTGATGCAATAATGCCTCAGGGAACAGATTAAACATCTGGAAAGGTTTGATCAATGCTGAAAAGTACAGAAAAGCTTTAGAGTAACATCTGCTCCCATCGAAACAACATCTCCCACAGGGAAGGTCTTGCATGTTTGAGCAAGACAAAGTTAAACCACATGCTGCATCATCACCACAGCGTTAGTTTCACAGAACAAGAAACTGCTGTGATTGACTATTTTCCACAGAGACGCTTCAAAATGGACAGAATATTCCTGTAAACCAGATTAAAACAGATGTAGCGACTGTACCATGATGGTGTCGTAGGCTCCAGTGATGACAGCGATGAAGAGTGACAGCACCATGTAGATGAAGAGAGAGATGAAGGTGTAAAGATAGATCTGACTGAAGGTCCAGACCAGAGTGTTGCTGTGCTCCATCTCAGCAAATGTTACGAACATGTCGTCTCCATTGATCAGAGAAAACAGGCACTCGGACACCGTGGACAGGGAGCGAAACTGGACACATGAAATCCAAGTTAACCAGTGAAAGTTTAGAGGGAAATTTAAAACAATTGTGAATTATTGATTGTTTTTAAGTTTTATTGATTGTAATTTTTAAAGCTTGTCCTTAATCAATTTTACAAATGACTCACGTGACACTGCCAGCAAAATAAATGCTAATAACGCTATGATTCACATAAAACTGTCCATTTTTTTCCTCTCATTAAAGATCCACTCTGATCATCTTTTGAGCTATTTTAAAGCAACTCAGTGGTCTTTAAAGCAGAACTAAATAACTTTTCTGCAGCCGTGTCTCAGACAGCCATTGCTGGGACCGGTGTTCTGTTGAAATACGCTACCTGTTTTGATGTGCTACAAATTCCTTCTGCACATGTGCTGTTCTACAGTCTTGACTTCAATAAACAGATTTATCTTTTATTTTTGTTTCTATATTTTTCCATAAATATATTTTACCTATCAAATAAATTCTCCCAGGACAGGAACACTAAATATGATGCTATTTTTAATTTATTTGCATTGTCAGAGCGACAGGCAAATGTCTGGCCACACCCAGAGAAGAAGGACCCAACAATGGCTGATAAGGACCCAGAGGACTGTTATATATAAAATATCAGGGAAGGATCACAAAAATATGTTTAAATAATTAACAGGACACACTCGCCATAAACAAGAATACTGTATAAACTTCTAATGACATTTCGTTATAAAATAAGTTGTAAATTTGTACTATGGCGGCATTTTTCTTCAGGGCAACATAAATTGTCAGAACACCACTTCCAGGTGCGACCCAAATTACTGAAGTTATTAAGTGTAATATAGAGGGACCAGAGGGTCCAGAGTATCTAATAAGAAGCTGAACATGTTTTTCGGTGAGTCTCCACTTAGACAAGTTTCATAACAGTAGCTTAAAGTTTTAAAAGTCAATTTTTGCTGCTTTAAAATATGACTATGGCGTTTTTACCCCAAATCACAAAACAGTGCTGTTTTCTAGGAAATAGTTTCTGCACAGCGGTAGTAGTTAATTAGCAATTAATCTCTATGCTGTTGCTGAGAGCTCTCTGTTTATGCTAGCGCTACCGCTACCTTACAGCTAGCTTATATAGCTAGCTTACAGTTAGCAAAGCAGGAGCTTTTGGCCAGCCCAGTGCCTTTTGTAAGTCACAAACAGACCCTTTTTTAGATGCATTTTTGTGTCTGCTACTGATTTACAGCAATTTGAATGCAGAAATACTCAGAAATGAAAATTTGAGCTTCATTTTCCTCTAGCATCAGAAAAATGCCACAAGAACTCGAAAAACACAATTTTCATCGGAGTGGGTCTTTATACCTATACATTAAAACAGATCTGCTGGAGGATGTTTTATGGCATTAGGCAGTTCTGACTGATCTGAGAGACTCTTTCCAAGATAAAGGCACGACCACAGTGTGTGAAAATCTACCTTAGTATGATAGGGGCCAAGAACAATCCACCCGCAGAAGCAGTACCCAAAATAAATAGCAGCCGCACAGCAGCAGAATCTGATGACATTTGGAAAAGCAGCTCTCAGAGTCACAATCAAGATCTACGGAAAAGGAGGGAAGAAAACAGGCAACTTCCTGAGACACTGACCATCACAGGATGTAATAAAATCACTTTTAATAAGATGTTCAGAGTATTTAAAAGGGAAGTTTTCATGTACATTGTATTTCTGAAAGAAGCTGAGGTAGCGGATGACTCCCACCCACACCAGCAGAGTGGAAGTTCCCAGCAAAATCCCACACAGGTCATACGAGGACAACGTCTTCATTACAAGGGAGACATTTATTAATCACACAAGAACTTTTCAAATATTTCCTTTCCACAAATCACGAGGAATCAGTGCTACCTTGGACTCGATCCCAATTTTGATGAAGCTGCCGATGATGGTGAACAAGTCGCTGATGATGAGCAGGATGTACCAGCCGTTAATGAACTCCATTCTGTCGCTCCAGGTGACACCATGGTCAAGTTTGCTTTTAAAAAACTGAACGTACTCCTGTGTGAGAAGAGGTGGGTGGAAAACATTCCTACATTTTCAAATACATTTTAATATATTTTTAATATATTTTAATATGCACAAAAATGTATATTTATAGTACAACTACAATCACGTCAACAGTTTCCCAATAAAGACACATCAAAAAAATGTTACTTTACATTCTGCAGGACGATTCCTCTGAGGATGGAGCGGCTGCAGAGCATCAAGGACAACAGGCAGACGAACGCAACCAGCACATCGAAAAACTCGACAGCGTAGCTTTCCGCTGACCAAAGAAAACACAAAAGACAAAGATCAATGGTGATATAAAAGACAGATAGTAGAATCCAGCCAGCAGGTCCTCACCGTGTCCCGACACGTTGGTGTCTTTGCACTCTTTTATCGAGGCCTGGTTCTGCAAATTGATCTTCACTTTACCGCTGTGTGCTTTGTTATCCATGACGATCTGACAACACAAACCAGGTCAAATTAACCAGCACTTACAGCCTTGGTTGATGTGAAATACCATCTTTAATCGTTATCATTTTCAAACATGATCCAACTCACTCAAATGTCACATGCTATTGATCTTTTTCTGTGGTTTAAAGAACTATTAAACATATAGGAAGTTTTTTGCTGCAGTTTCTTCTTTCCAACAACCTGAGTAAACTTTCCCCGGGAGGCTGTGGGCGTCTTCGAGCCATGACCTTCAGTGTGTTCTGGGGCGGTTCGAAAGCTTAATGTGAAGCAGATGGCATGAAAGTCAGCTCGACAAAATCTGAGGACATGATGAACCATTAACATCCGTTTTAAATTGTAAATGAAGTGTACTTGTATAGTGCTTTACTCAGGTCCTACGACCCCCAAGGTGCTTCACAATACAGTATGTCATTCATCCATTCACACACACACTCACGTTTGGTGATGGTGAACTACATACATGTTGGGACACACACTGACAGAGGCCAGGCTGCCCTCTGACCACCACCAAACAGGCAAAGTGGGTTAAGTGTCTTGCCCAAGGACACAACGGCCAGGCGATCTTTTTTCTCCCTGAGCAGAGCGGGGATTCGAACCGGCGACCTTCCAGTTGCCAGACGACCTGCTCTAACGCCTGAGCCACGGCCGCCCAACTATTTTAACTCAAATATAAATAGGGAAATATGAGTAAAAATCTTAGTTTATTAGTTCCACTCTTGTTGTTGATGAAAATATCCTATCCCTCTCTGTAGACCTTATACGTCCATTGTGGTGTCTCCTCTGCCCTCTTTCCACTAGAGTCGTAACTCGACCAAGTTTTTGGACTTCCTTTGCCTTGGTCTGAAGCATGCTCAAGTGACCCAATGTGTCCACCTGTGGACTGATTGGTCCAGTAAAGTGATGTCAATCACACGCATACCTACATATTGGTAACCACTGATTGGTCTGGCGGTGTGCCTGTGAAATGATGTCACAGAATGGTATCAAATAAACAGCTGGCAACAAGGGCACGTGTTACTTCTTTCAAGATGTCAGCGCTGAAGAATCTCCCAAAGTACAAAAACAACTCAGCATCCTCCGTTGTTGTTTCCTGCTCAATGAGCAAGTCCACGTTTGTTACTAATGACATCACAGACCTTTCACGCTCTCATCTACGTCCAAATTTCCGAGATGGCAATGGAAACACAACTGTCCCATTCTGGACCATGCTGACCTAAGCATCGTCTTCAAAGTATGCAGGAATATTAAAAGTGTAATATTTAGCTTTAATTATCAATATAAGCACTTTTCTATGCGGACAATTGCTAATTAGCTACATGTAGCAAATAAAACAAGTTGCTTTTTTGGACAAAACAACAAACAGAGTAAACAAAGAGAGAATGTTCACATGGCGAAAAATGGCGAGATGTTAAGATCAGCTAGGGCACAGTAAATCTGAAACTCGCTTAATTACGAATTATCGCAGTTCTTTACTGAAATGTGTGATTAAGGATTCCTAAAGCATAGAAGATTTTTTTACCTACAATATCGCATATTTTCTTGTGTCAGACATGCTGTATGAGTTTTTGTGCAGCTGACAGGGTTTTAGTTCGAAAGGGACTCACAGTGATAGCAAACGTGTAGCAGTCGGGGATTTCATTGTTTATGATGGTCTGAATGTTGATGGCCTTCAGCTGGAAGTCAATTGTGACGTTAATCATCCTGTTGAGGAAAAAAAAAAACATGAACAGATAAAGATTCAGAGAAAAAAAAAGACATTTAATGTCAAACAAACAGAAGAAGTATCTAACTTGTGAAACTGGAGAGTGAAATTCTTGTAGTCATCATTTCCTGGAGCAGAACTTGGAATTGTTGGATCCAGTCCAATGCAGTCTGGAAACCAAGAAAATAGACTTAAAGGAACTGAAAAATGTCACATGAGGAAGTGAAGTTATAAAGACACAAACCAGAGCACAAAATTCAACACTTCCTCTCAGCATCTAAATGTAGAATTACTTGTTTCGATCTAAAGATGTCTTTCTTTTTTACCATGTCCCCACAAATAGGTCATGTCTTGCAAATCCACAGGTGTACACAAACAACTCTGTTCCCAAGAAGACACCCAGTTTATTGCAGCTTGTGAAGCACATGGAATAAATTTGCTGTTAGGTGTTTAACCCTTCAATCGCCAGAGTTTTCTCAGCAAATTGACCGTCACTGACTTAGCTTATTATTTCTTTACTTGCTCTAATGTTTTATAAGTGACTGCACATAAATGTTGTGTTATTGAACATTACTGTCAACTGGGGTCAGACCTCAATAAAACATTTAGAATTATAACTTTAATTAACACTTATAAGGCAAATATGAATGTTTTTCTGTAACCTTCGTTTACATCCACGATAACACTGAGACTGACTGTGTTTGAGCCACCGAACTTGAAGCCTGTGGAACTGATTTCGGCTCAAATGTACAGCTGTGAGCATCCAAACTGGTTCTCTTCACATTGTCTCGTCTCCTGAAACATCGATTTCTCATTCAGAGAGAGACAAACACTCAGAAACAATAGATTCTTGATCTGATTCTCCATTTTATGCCACAGTAAATCACTTTGTTTACATCTCCCTTTTTGTCACTTCAGGGAAATATGCCTTCTTCAAAATTGTGCAGTGATATTCTATAATTATTCATTTTTGAGATTTTATTACTGGAAATCTGTGATTCCTAATTTAAAGATCAATAAAGCAGTAAAAAAACATAAAAATCGCATGTCAGATACACTTTAAAGGTGGGTTTGGGCTTTTGTGTTGTGCTGTCTTTATTTTGATCTTTTCCTACTATTAGTTTTTTCCACCTCTCTCCAGGTTTCCTCCTCTAGTTCTATTCCTTACTGTTGTGTTGGTGCAGGATCAGCTGGCAGACATCATGCTGATTGTTTGGACCGGTTTTGCCAGCAGGCACACCTGAGACCCATCACTTCAATCACGACCTGTATAAAGCTCAGGGCTCTGCAACAAACCAACGCCAGACTGTTGAGAATCATCCCGGTGACTGTGCCTGAAGCATTGTGTTGTGAAGGTTTGAATTCAAGTCTGAGTCTCGTTCATGTTAACGCATGTTCTTGCTGTTAAAGGTTGTTACTCCACTGCTCTTGTCACAACATTTGGAACTGCTCAGGATCATTCGCTGTCTTGTACCTGCTGGAACCATTCTGCCAAATCTCACTCCTGGACCATAACCTCAAGCCCTGCCTGCTCTCTCATCCACCCGTCTGCCACTGACTTGCACCTCCTTGCTCCTTGGTTCGGCTCGCTCAGGCTCCCTATCGCCCCCCCCCCCCCCCCCCCCCCCCCCCCCCCCCCCCCCCCTTCTGTACCTGGACATCTGGATCACGTAAGCCCCTCTCATATCCATCATCATCATCATCATTCCTGGATCCTCTGCAGTTCACTAATCACGCTCTCCTTCCCTTGCAGATTGAATCTTTGTTTTGGAAACCTCGTCACTCTATATAACTGCACAATCTCACTTTGTAAATAAACACCTTTTTTTCTGAATGCAGTGTGGTCTGGGTTTTCAGCATTTGGGTCTGGCCTAGTAAAATCATGACAAAAGGTCTGTTTATTATACTTTTATTCAGAGGGTGGAGCTGGTGCAATTCTGCTACTTTGGCTGTTAAAGGGTTAAAAGTAGGACATCAGAGCAGAGGAAATATTTAAGGCCCATTAAAAACTCTGCTGTGTGTGAATAACTGCTGGGTACAACTGTAAATAAACTCGCATAACTTCAGTGGTTAACATCTGTGCTTAGCTTGAATGAATTCTTCCTGCATTTTAGTGAAATCATGAAAACAAATTACACGATTGTAAGTAATATCACAAGATGTCATGCGGTCAGTCGATTAGCACTCAAAAAATAAGCTGTGGAAAACAATCACCAGCTAAATGCTGAATTCAGCGCAATATTAGTCAAACTGACCTGCAGCTATTTTAGTGATTTTAAGGTAATTTTGCTGTGGCTTCTAAATCAGATTAGCTGTAGATTGAGTCTAGCAGTTAATCCAAACCCAAATTATAGCTTATAAATAAGTGTCTGTTTAATTCATTTCAATAAAGTCTTTGTTTTTAAAGGGAAAACTGGGGTTTAGAGCAACATTCAGTAATGAATCTGTTTCATTCAGCTCTTCCAGCGTTCATGATATATTCTGCCAATATTACAAACAAATCAAACACACGAAGGCAAACACATGATAAAGACAGCTGCTGTTACCTGTAACAACATGTGGGTCAATGTCGAATGTATCATTGACGGGGTCGATGGTGCCCTTCCTGTAGAACCTCTGGCAGAGGGACAGAGCACTTCCATTTATGCCGACACCCATCACATACGCATACCGACCCAGTGCCATCTGAGGAAGAGCCATGTACTGAGGACAAGAGAGATTTAGGAGAATTAAGACATTAAACAGAGAAACTGCTGACGAAACTCTTCCGAGTGACTCGGTGAGCATCGTGTCACCTGATCTATGGCGAAGTGGATGTGGCTGTAGAGCTCGGCCTGCGTGTGGACAGCCTGAGGGGCGTTGTCCTTGTAACCCTTCAGGAACAGGTGCCTAAACGCTGCTGTGTTTTCCTCTTTAAATGTCACCACCATCTGGTTGCTCAGTCCAAACAAAACCAACTGGGAGGCAGAAACAAAGATAAAATGGATTCAGCTGCAGAAAATCTGCTGCGGCACAAGCAAACAGGTCATCTGAGGACATCAGCAGCCATGACACGATGTTCAGTTGAGCCCACCTGCACAGTCACAATGAGGATTTTGAGCAGCTGCAGAGCCAGTTTGAAAGGCTTCCGCCCCTTCGCGTGATATTTGTCACAAGGGCTCATGAAGAAGTACTTGAGTTTCCTTCTCAGGGCCTCCTCCTCCTCTTCCTCTTCATTCAATCGCCAGTGAAGCTTGGAGCCTGTCAGATCTGTGGGACGGGGACTACCGTCTCCAGGGACATCCTGGGACCCGTAGTTTGACACAGAGGAAAGAAGCCTGTCTTTCTCTGAAACAAACACACACATCTGGTTAGCAGCTCTATTTATTATTATTATTTTTTACTTTAACCCACAAGGTAATAACATTATAATTTTCTCAATAAAGACTTCAGTGTCTGTGCAGCTGAAACAGATCAGATCAGTCGAAAGGGAAGAGAAAACCATGTGACACATGTAAACACAGATATTCTGTTCATCTCAGCCCAGAAGAGAAATCATGTTTACATCCTTATTATATAAGATGATTATTGATTTTTGAGCAGTTTAATCGAAAACAATTCTTTATATAAATTTTAAAGCTGCATGGATTATATTGTTATTTCCTTGGGATTAAGGGGTATTTTGTGTTTTATTTTGTCAGATTAGAAGAAATTCCCAGGTTGATGCTGAGAAAAGCGAAAATAAATAAATAAATAAATTCATGCGTTTCCCTGCAGATGAAAACGCCGAATCAATCGGCCAAATAATATTTCTGAAATAAAAAAAATACTGAAAAATAAGAAGAAAACAGGCGAAGGAGGAGGATGACAGACCTGTGGCGTTGTCTTGGATGGAGGTGAAACCTGAAGACGCCATCATGTCGCTAACGGCTCGCAGCGGGACATTACCGGTACAGATCCGTTAAATAAACATATAGGACTTCGTTACAGAAAGAGGAGGATCGGGATGTCGCAGAGAACGGGACGAGACAAAAGGTAAACACGGCGCAACGGCCTTAGAACCACGTGACGCCGGTCACGTGACATACTCGCAGCTGCTACACAGAAAACAACGGAACTGAAGCGAGATGAAGATCACTTTCCTCTTTTTAATAAGCTGTTAAATAAATGTGCAATCTGATACGACAGCTATAACTTAGTCTGTGTTACATTATTATTCATTATATTTGGTTTGTTTTAACACATAAAAACATTCTAAGATCATGTTTGTATCGCTGTTGAATTAAATTATAGTTTCATTAATCAAATCTCAGAATGAAAAGACGAACAAGTGTGGAATTATCAGTCTTTAATATAAAGACATAAATCTGGTCTTATAAGTTTATTTTTTCTGTGGATCAGCTGTAACATCCTGCAACCTACAACAAGAATCCCAGAGAAATCAGTGGTTATATTATTACCTCCATCCAGGAGGTTAATCTCAATGGTTTTGGTGATAATAGCTTATTTATTTGTCTGGATTAGAGATGGATGGAATGTTCAGGGCGGGATCGGAAAGACATGACGACCACTTTACTTTGGGAGTGATCTGGAAATTGTGATGGTGGAAATAAAGTGATAATCATATCAAAGTGATTCCAGACGCAATAGGTGTGTTTTTATGGTCAAATTGTGGAGTAAGATAAGGTTAGATGAGCAGTGTGGTGGAGGTCTGTGCTCTCTGAGTTCTGAAATAGATTCATATGATCCAGTAAATAAACACAAAGGCTAATATCAGTTTTATTCAAATAGTTCATTAAAACAATATAGGTTGATAAGGTGCTGCAGGGTAAATTTAATCCATCTTTATATTCTTCTTCTCTGATGTCGGATCACGGGGCAACAGGTTCAAGAGAGCTCCTCACCTGATCTCCAAGCTTGAGTTCTGACTCCTACAGAGGAACCTCACTTCAGCCGCTTGTATCCAGAACATAAGATACAGAATCTCTAATGTAAGTTATGTACAGATTAAAGATATTCTTTCAGTCACGATCCAGATCCCCTGACCAGTAAATCCAGAGCTTTCCCTTTCAGCTCGGCTCCTTCTTCACCCCGACAGACCGAAGCAACAACCTCATCTGGTAAATTACAATGAATTCTTAAAAACACCAGCCAGTTTCAAAGTCTTCTTTATTCCATACCAGGTAAATTCCAGAAAAACTAAATAATCCACACATGAAAAAGGATCATTAGAATATTTACATTTACCATAATGTTAAAACAAACACTGAAAACAGCAAATAATGTTTTTCAGATTAAATGTAACTTTTCAATATTTGAATAACACAGAAATTAAAATGCACGACTTTATCCTGTTAGTTGTTTTTATTTCTCCAGATTCTATTTCCTTTATTAACTCACTGATAAGGATTTAAATGAAACATTTATTGTAGAAAACACAACATTTATGCTATATATGCAGCGAAGAACCGGACTGGTAACGATCTACAAGATTTGAAGAACGGATTTCGTCTCCTCAGCCCATTTCCTGGTCTCCTAGCGACCATCCAAAGCCTTGTCTCTGGTTATAACCGACTCGTTGAACTTGATCATCAGCGTGGTACCTTTGTGCCAGTGGGCGGTGACCTTGGCGGGGAAGCCGCTGTGTGTGAGAATGGCCTCCACGATGCCTGCAGTGAAGGCTGCGCAGTTCAAGCTGCTGTTCTCTTTGGGCACAGAGATGTACGCGTTGATGAGTGGATCTTTCTCTATGATGTAATAAGTCTTGTCGTCATCATTGGCTTGCTCCAACTTATCCGCTTCTTTCCCGAACAAGGACTTCCAAACGTTGACCTGAAGGAAAAAGGAGTGTCATTTTAAAAAGAGGAAGAATCTGAATGAAGTTTTTCATTTCAGTTTTCATTGTGCTCACTTTGATGAAGAGCAGCATGTTGAGAACTTTGGTCTCCCTCTTTCCGTTCTTCTCTCTCAGGACCAGCACGTCCAGCATGCTGGCTCCCACCCTCTGACCCATGTCCGCCAGGCGTGTCTGCAGCTCCGACACTGAGTACACGCGGCTCTGGCAGTACTGGACCATCTCCGAGAACAGCAGGGCGAAGGCGCTCAGACTTACTTCTGTCTTGGGTCGGCTCAGTGGCCGCTCCAGGATGGTGGATTTCCCTCGAGTGAACCGTGTGTCCATCACCTGCTGGAGAGTGACATCAAGCACAGGTTGGTAACCACTACCAGATGAGAATGATCTATAACATTTGCAAAAAACAAGAGATCTGGTAACGTGATACACAGCAGTGCATTTTGCTGGATTCTGATCTGATTCTGGTTTTGTCACATTGGCCCACAGTTACTTACTTGGGGGTAATTTAAATTTAAGACAGTGTTTTATTATAAAGACGGTGAAAAGATTTAAGAAACAGCTGGTTAGAGCAAATACAGTTTTCTGAGCCATACACATGAAACTAGGTTTTTAAAAACTCGCCTGGTATCACTGTTTAACACTAAGACCTGGGGATGTTTCCTCTCACACATCCTGGGAGGAGTGCTGCTGCCTTATAGTGAGAATAAGCAGGTATGACTGACGTCCTGGGAGGTCAGCTACACTCCTGAACACCTGCAGCTGTTGTCATATGAACATAAGCATCTTGGAGAGGGTCTAGTAGTCTTTACTTCAACATAGAAATCTAAAATCTCTCTGAGCTCCTTCAGCTCTGGCCTATGTTCAGGTGGTGCACACAATGACATAACGACATAGATTGTAGCTAAAGTCTGAAACATGTTTATATTTCCGAATTGATCGTCAATTTAGGCCGACCTGTTCCTGTTTTTAAAGACTAAAATGTGAAAAGTAACAGAAAATTGAAAAATTCACTTGCAGTTTGTGATTGTTGGTGCAATAATTTAATCAGCTCGAGAGAAAAGACGTTTTTTTATTCGTTGTGTTAAGTTTATTTATAATTTGTCCCTCCTTCCGGGTAACATGATTATTTTATACAGTAAAATCCTTTATTTTGTTTTAAAGAGCAGTGTATCCTTCACATTTAAGAATTAAAATAAATACAATGAGTATAAACACAATGTGTATGGATTTTAAATGTTTGTTTTCACCCGAGCAGCTGATTTCCTACCTAGCTGCAGTAACTGCACGCGCCACACCGGAAGTAAACACAAACACCTGCACAATTGCAACCTAATAAACATTCACAACCAGTTAATTTTAGTTTTCATACGTAGAAAGTTAGCGATATAAACTAACCTTGTTGTAGCTTATATTGTAGCAGAGCGATGCTAATTGTCCAGTGTATCCTTCCGCCTCTAATAGAAAAAAAGGAGACGCCGTTTAGGGACTTTAAATGTTCATCCGCCACCTAGTGGCCCGGAGGGTGTTTGAATGTTTTTCCTGTTCTTTCATTATAATGTTACAATAAACAATATACGGTCAAAATAAATTTTAATATAACTAAATCAATATTACCGCAGTCAATATTTAATTAACGTCTAGCAGCAGTTTTAATAAAGTGGTTTATTATCATTAGTGACGTCGGACTCTAACACATCATCCCAACCATAAAAATGATCTTTTTATCTTGTGTTGTTGGTTTAGTCTCATAAACCATATCTGTCTTGTTCCTCCCTCATTGTTACAGCTTGCACGCATATAAAAAGTCCTCACCACTATAGATTGCAGTAATTACATCTGTGACCTTTGTTTTCTGCAGCTCAGACCCTCTGCAGTGGATTTTCCCCACAGAACTATATCCACTTTTATATATAAATATATATTTCTGTATCTGCCACAGGAACTCATGTGATTTCTGGTTATGGGACTTCCTCAGTTTTGCAGTTTGCATTTTCTAATTATGAAGAACATGTCTCTTGCCTCAGAGAGGAGTGCCACTGATTTGTACAGTGGTGAACAGTTTGCTGCCACAATAGTCCCATTTTCACATTAATGACATGACATTTATTACAGGACTCACAAATTTTTCTAAAATGTCCAAGTGTATTGTACAAGCAGAGCTGGAACATTACAGGTGCTCATTTCCCACATTGCTCAGGCAAGTCCAGACGTAGGCTATCTACAGCCGTTACATAACCACCCACACACTCTGCATGTGAAGTTGTATAAATGAGAGGAAGGATTCAAGGTGCACTCATTTGAAGGCTGGTGCTGAAAGAGTTTTTTGGGCGAGGATGGATAAAACCTGCTGGAAACTGGCCCTGATGGTTCTGGTGCTGTTGGTCAGCACACACACAGAAGGTATTCACATGTCTTTTTCAGTTTGTAACAAGTTTCACACAGTAAGAACTCTGGTAAAAAGTTATCCATCAGTTGGTTGTAGGAAATGTTTTTTACTGTTTGGCCTCGTCGAGTGAAGATATGCATGATTATTGGTGGAAAGGAATAGTTGTTGATTGAACTATTGGTTCCTCAAGGACACAACATTCACAAGCAGTTCAAAATGTTGAAATTATGTACATACACAATTTTTTTTTCTTAAAACAGGACTGAATACAGTTTATTTCTTTTATCCTACATGTAAAATGTATCTGTATCCTTAGGTCTTTCACTTCTGTTATTTACTGCAAAGAAATAGATAATATTATTATTCTTACAGTAAACGTTAATGTGAAATTGTGTAACTATCTGAAGACGTGGTGGTGAACATCCTCATTATACAAGACTCATCATGTCTTAATGCTGAATTGCTTTTTTTTAACCACCAAATTTAACATGCATCTCCTCAGTTATATTTTATTTGGAGAATAATTTAATAGTAGTTTTAAAAGATTATTTTTGTCCAAAACTTTGCAGTTTCTGGGTTTCACAGGACCAGAATTTCAGTGATACAAGGTTCATATTTCCTCTATAGATAATTTAAACTAGTCTGTATGAGAAAAGCATTTATTTTCACCGTCTTCTAACCAGCTGCATCTATTGCAAACACAGAACCATAATAATGTACAAGCATCAGTATGACACGCTCATTCATGCATCAGTCATAATAAATCTTTTCCACAGTTCAACGTAAATAATTTTTCCACTACATGACAGTTACACTAAATTAATTTAATTATTGAATTAAAATATTAATGAATTCAAGTAACTTAAAATAAAACTGAAATAAAGTAAATGTCAGCAACTAAAATGCACATTTTAGAACATATTTACATTTAAATATATGAATTCATTTCACACGACGCTCGCTATATATTTGCACTAACTTTTTTTGTGGTCCAGCTTTTATCTGGTTATCTCAATGACGAAAATTGTTTTTATTTTTATTCTAGGCTTATTTTCCTGTCACATGGAAGACTTTATTAAAGCTGTAAAGGAGGTGGAAGATCTGGACCCTGGTTCAGATCCAGTAGCTGTGTTGAAGCGTTTGCGCGGAGCCGCTGGTCTGAACGATGCGTTCGTTGAACATTTCCTTGCAGACGTGGACTCCAGTAGTTCTGAACTGGATGCTGATCTCTTAAGTTACATTCACAAGGTTGTAAACCACCGAGTTCTGGAAGATGCCAGAGAAGAAGGTGTAGTTTTGACTCCTGATGGAACCACCGTTGCTCTCGCGCCAGTCCTCTTGGGTCTTGAAACTGCATTCCTCTCTAAGGGACAAGAACGTCCTCGAGGTCTTTACAAACTTACCCTAGCCAAAGATCTGGCACGTTCTTTCAGGCAGGGTTATCCATACACACAACACTTTGGACCTAATGGTTGCTGGGACAACCTAACCTCTCCTCAGGTCTTCACCCTCCCAGTCAAACCATCGCTGCTCACCACTGCTCAGATCAACGGAGGCATGGACGGGGTGCTTCTGGGAATGGAAGTTTCTGGCAAATCCAGACAGTCTCTCAAGCTCAGCAGTCTGCTGATGGAGTACTACAGCCACAAGCTTGACGGCAAGGGACTGGACGGCGCTCCGCGTCTCATCAGCAGACGACGCAGGGAGAACTTTAAATCCCTTCTACATTCTCCAGTGTTGGCTAAAGAAGTGGCGAAGTCAGAGGAGCTACAGCGGAAACTAGAAGGAAACCAAAAGATGAATGCAGTGAAGAAGAAGCTGCTGATGGCTGCGGTGAGGAGGGGGATGAAAGAGTTTGTTCACATGTACATGGGTAAGTGTGAGTTCAAACCAACGAGGAAGAGAACTTAAAAAAACACTAATGGTTCTGTAACATTTCAGAGTGTCCTACCATCATTCCTCGGTGTATGTGGGGCGCAGCGCCGTACAGAGGAACACCCACCAACCTAACGCTGCCTCTGTCCTTCATGTACATCCATCACACCCACACGCCCAGCGAGCCCTGCCTGACCTTCCAGCAGTGCTCTGCAGACATGCGCTCCATGCAGCACTTCCACCAGGAAGACAGAGGCTGGGACGATATCGGATACAGGTAAAAGTTTATTATACTCACCTGAAATAAACCTGCGAAAAACATATAAAGACCCTCCATCCTTGTAAAGCTTCGTTGCAGGTTCGGATGGGTACATCTATGAGGGCCGAGGGTGGAACCGGCAAGGTGCGCACACCCTGGGACACAACTCGAAAGGATACGGTGTTTCTTTTATTGGAGACTACCACGCCCGTCTGCCATCTCAGCACGCCATGGGGTTAGTAAGAGATAAGCTGGCGTCTTGTGCTGTAGGCGGTGGGAGGCTGGTGTCCTCCTTCACTGTGATGGGACATAGACAGGTGGTCAACACGCTCTGTCCTGGAGACGCCTTCTATCAGGAGATCAAAGGCTGGGAACGATTTGGGGTATGTAGGAAAACCAGGATCCAGCTGTTTAAGGAAGTAAAGCTGGAATACTCAGACACAAGTTGTATTTCTCGTACAGTCAGAGTCAAATTTCTAAAGTGAAACTGGTGAGAAGTGCTTTGGATAATTTGTTTTCACATTTGTTTTTTTTTTAGGAAGTAAACAAATGAGAACCATCAGCCTGACAAGAAGAAGTGCTCCCGTTTAACCAAAACCATTTCACAATAAATGTTCTTTTCATTCCCATGTGTTGATGTTTGCCTTGTTTCTTTAACACTATAATGTGTTACAAAGTTTCCATTTATTTAACAAGCAAATTCACAATCTCTGCTTGAAACTTCATATCCAAAAAAGTACAACAAACCTACTGGATTTAATCCTGGATATGTCGTCTCTTCTCTGGTGAAACAGGTAGAAAGTATTATTTAAATATATACAACAGAATAATGTGTTTTCTTTTTAATGTGTTTTTTAACAATAAAAAAAACAGTAAAACCGAAATAAAACTAGTATCAAATATTTGAGCCGTACAACAAAATAGAAACAAATACAGCAGAGCCAATAAGCCGAGCAGAGAGAGGGAAGTCTGGGTTCCCCTGCTTAGGCTGCTGGCCCCACAACCCAGCCCCGGATAAACGGAGGAAAACAACCCTGGATACGGTCCCCTGATTGGCCCGGAGTCTAGAGCCCAACTGTATACAGATATGGTTCCCTATTGGCCCAGAGTCTAGAGCCCAACTGTATACAGATATGGTTCCCTATTGGCCCGGAGTCTAGAGCCCAACTGTATACAGATATGGTTCCCTATTGGCCCAGAGTCTAGAGCCCAACTGTATACAGATATGGTTCCCTATTGGCCCAGAGTCTAGAGCCCAACTGTATACAGATATGGTTCCCTATTGGCCCGGAGTCTAGAGCCCAACTGTAGACTGTAGACAGTTACAATCCCTGATTAGCTTGGAGTCTACAGTCTCGCACTCTGTAGACAGATACGGTTCCCTGCACCAGCCTCAGGTGCACCCAATTGGCAATAATGGCACATGAAAAAACAAAAAAGTGGTAGGTCACCACACAGGATATTGTATTTGCTCAGGTTTTCTGCATGGATAACCTGTAAGTGGAGCGCCGTGTCATCCTCGATGTGTACAAAGACATCAGCAGACGACGGGCTTAAGAGGAAAATTTCCTGAAAGGAGAGAGAATATTTTATATCTAGGGCAGCTCAGCTTTCTGTTTTTGTCAGCTATGTAAGTAACTTATATTTTTATCTGCTGTGAAAATGATTGAAGCATATTGACGAACGACTAACTTGTGATCTTTCCAGGTTGAATGTATTGACTTGATTGAGAGTGGTGCAGATGTCTTTTTTATGCATGTACTCCTCACATTGGCTCTCCTGGAGCGTCTCCACACTTTAGACATGGTGTTCCACTCAGTCACTTAAGACCTATAAGAAAACATTTGTTGTGTGTAATGTTCTAAATAAATGAGACAGTTTTAACACTGTAGGGAACGTTGCTCTGTGAGCTGGACTGAGCTGTTTCCTGAACATCTTTCTCTCATGGACACTTCCTGCTAGAAGGACCTTCTGCAGACTGAACTACTGCCACGTCTCTCCAAAAGTAAGGCTACATTCAGACTGCAGGTCTTAATGCTTAATTCTGATTTTTTTGTGAAATCCACACTTTTCAAGGTTGTTCATTTGCCAATGAAATGCGACTTGTCTGAACGGAATGCGTCTTGAATATGTCACGCGTGCACAGTAGAGGGAACAGTGACGCCACACACATATTTAGCTCGGAGAGTTTTTATTTTTCTTTGGTATTGGAGCCAAGTTCGCTTAACTCGCGCTCTGCCATTTCTTTGGAAATGTTTTCAAAAACCGCGCGGTTCCTATAACACCCCTCAAGTTTGACCTGAACAGAGCTGTCTCCCCAAATATTAATTAACTCAGACACTTCGGTTTCTCCCCATTGACTGTTCTCCGCGTCGTCTGCCATTACCGTTGTTTACTTTTAGCTCCCACTTCCTCGACGCAGAATAGTCACGTATTAATCACGTACAGGTCGGATGGAAGCGACCTGGGAATTCAGACTGAATTCACATGCCAAAAGATCAGATATGTATCGGATTTAGGACCACATGCTGAAGTGGCCTGGGTTTGAAGCATCTTTGTTCATAAATGGCCTTGTGAACATTGATCTCAAGATGGCAGGATACTGGAGAGAAACACTGCACATATTTCAGCAACTGGTCCTTCACCCACTCGTCATTTATGGCTCTTCTCTCTAGGTTGGTGCTTTTCCTTGTGTTGATCAAAGGAACTGAAATAAAATACAAGATTTAAAAAATGCAAGAAATAATCTGAACATGATGTGACTCTGATGATGTGACTAACGAGCTACTCACAACTTGATGTATCTCACATCATTTTCCAGCAGCAATTTGAAGGTTCTGCCATTCTATTTATTAAACGTGACAATCATTTAGTCAAGCCACTGCAAAATATGTTGATCAAGTTCCCTGTTTGTCTTCATAATAAACAATTTTCCATTTTCCTTTGTAAGACAAACATAAGATTATTTATATTATGTTTTTTCATACTTTGCTGACAGTTTCTTCTTCAGAGAATCATCCAACTTGTTGCTGACATGTCTTTTATCAGCTGCTGTGGGAGTGCTGTCAAACGCCCCCCCCCAAACCTGCTGCACAGAAAAAAGATCATCAGACAGAATGTAAAATAAACCAAGAAGAGCAACCAAACAAGAAAACAAGAAATCAGTTATAACGGATCATTTAAGATGTATGAACCACATCATGGACTGGGACAAGAGAAAATCATAAATACAGATCCAAACATTGTTATGGATTCTACTGAAACCCAGGACTAAATTTTGACATCTGTTGCTAATTCTATTACTTTTAGAACATATAGATCAGGGGGTTGTGTGTGTGTGTGTGTGTGTGTGGGTGTGTGTGTGTGTGTGTGTGTGTGTGCTTTCGCTTATACACGTCGCGCGCGTCTNAGAGCGCGAACGCAGTCCCCCACTACCAGAAATTATGCAGTCGAGATTCCCACATTTGGGGAATTCGCAGGGGTCAACACAACCTGAGTGCAATGGCTGAGTCTCACCCTGGGTGAACCACCTTCATGATCATGGTGTCTCCCCTGCCAGGTAAGTATGAGTTGTTCAGCTCACATGCACGCTACTCTTCCACTCACATGCGCATCTAACTCATGGGATTAACTCTAATTTAAAACTGGACCTGCACTTTTTGCAGCATGAATGTTTTAATATAAACTAACTATTTTATACAAAAACGGACAAAAAATGCTTCAAATTGTATTTGTTTCTAACGTATCTCATATTACCCACAATGCAATGCAGCATTACAGGACAGAAAGACAACTGAAAAACTGATGTTTACTTTAATAACACGACCAACAACCCGGCAGGACTCAAGTACAATAAAACACAGTTAAACAGCAACATTAAAGTGTTTGATTCACTGCAGTGTTTTAGAGGAAAGAATAAAAACACACCTCATGTTGTATTTTCTGCTAACAGTGAAGTCACTTCCTGTGTGTGTGTGTGTGTGTGTGTGTGTGTGTGTGTGTGTGTGCAGATGTAGGATCCTCAGTTCTACTGCTGCCACCCGCAGGTCTGGAGTGTGAACAACACTGGTTGATTATAGACAGAATGCATTTGTGCCACATATTAAAACACGCTGCTCTTTAAAATAACAACCAGCAGTTTCTAACACTCAGATCAACAAGTGTTTGTCTTCATGTGGGTCAAAGAAAAAGAAGTGAATGATGAAACTGCTGCACAGGCTGGAAAACAAAAACAACTCCATGGACCCTGTCTCCCTCTAGTGGAGAGAAAAAGGAACTGCAGAAATTTACCTGGAGACTGTTGATCTACAGGTATCACAGGGCACCTTCAGTGTTCAGGTGAACCAAAGCAGCAAAAAACCACAACATCAGCACATCTGGAAAGAAAACACAATATAATCATTAAGTTCTGATTTCTTTAATGGTAACAAAAGGCCACTTCCTGTGTTTTTATTTACTGATATCAGCCTGTTCTAAAGTTTTAACTCAAATTGTATTTAAACATGTGAAACAAGCCACATGTAAAAAAAAATACAAGTAGATGCTTTTATTTACTCTGTAGTTGAGTTGAGTTGATAAGGTAAAAACAGCAGCCTTCAACCTAAAAACAAACATTTGAGCCACAACAGGCTGTCTTAAACCAACTATCATTTAAAGTGTTTTGGTTTGTTGTTTTTATTCTATAAGACAATAAAGGAACTAAAACTTAAAACAGCTGCAGTTTGCTGGAATTCTTCACATCATTTCTGGATGTATACATATTCTACAGAGTCTGAAAAATAGGGATGTAAATCTTACAACAACTCACGATTCAATTCAATTCAGATTCTTGGGGGATTCAATTCAGAAACGAATTTCAATTCAAAACAAGTTTTTTCATTACCATTTTTGTAATTTTGGTGACAGTGAAACATACTTGTAAATTACTAAAGATGAAACAGTAACGGAGAAAACGCAATGGATATTCGGCATTCTCTCTTAATATTAAACATTTTGAAGGGGGGTGCACCGTTCCTGGAGGTACTGCAATACCAGGTCGATGCGTGGAGTGGACGGAGCAAGCCCCTATTCCATCTCCCTGTTCCAAAAATCAATTTAATATATGGTCCCCGGGTAGGGGACGTATCAGATATTAAACTGATAAGAACAGATACTACACTTGATCTTAGCCAAAAGGCCGAGAAGCGATACCTGCTAATAAGCGGAGAAAGAATACTCTTTCTTCCCAACGTCAGTCTAACTCACGGTTCACAAACATAAACACTGTTTTATGCCTCATGACACGTGAAAACATGAAAACAACCGATCCTGAATGATCATGTCCTCATGATATGGTTCGTTATTTTAAAAACGTAAGAAAAAACCGTTGTCGAGCCCAATGAGTCGAACCGCCTCTGTAACACGTGATACATTTTGGTCCAATAGGAAACCAAGACGCACAAACAACTGAAATAACACGAACTTTTTATAAACACTTTTATACATGTGCATTATATTGCAATATAAGTATATTTGCCCTTTTTGGAGAACTTTATGGAGTAAAAAAAATAAACTGTAAATTAAACTTTTTGATCCTGATTGAAATCAATAGTTTACACCGGCCTCTAGTGGACAGAACAGCAAACGGCAGCTCCTCGTGCTCAACTCAAAACACAAACCCATCGGTTTAAAACCTCATTTAACTTTTTTACCTCATAATTCAGAATAAAGTGTAATCTTTCACAGAGTTTAAGTAATGAAAATCGTCGAGTTATGTTAACAAAAAGTCCCTCACAAATGTAACAAACTGACTCCTGCACAGCGCCACCAGTCCGACGTCCTGAAACCTTCAATTAACTCCATAAAACACGTAGTCAGTTCACGTTTCAATTAAATTAGTTTTTAACAACAATAAAGCCATAAACAGTAATTAATAACACGAACCTGCAGTAGTGAAAATAATGGCGGTGAAAAGAAATGGCAACAACATGAGAAAAAAACTTCTGCTACAAACACTACAAAAAACAAAAACAAACTAAAACGCTTCATTACTGTTCTTCAAAATGATGAAATGACTATATTTCCAAGCAAAATACACTTTAAGCAATTAAACAAACATGAACTCACTAAATTCGTCTCTTCACCTGCAGTCCGTGTGGCTGTTAACGAGCTCACGTGCGTAGACGTAATTACAACGTGCCCAGTAGCGCCTCCAGATTTTTTTCATATGGGGCCCACTTACAATCTTGGGGTGGCACCAAAGCCTTAAACCATAATATCAGAATGTGGTTTCTTCTAGTTAACCACCAAGTATAAAGACTTAAGGAAACTCCAACCGGTATCCTTTGGTTTATTGTGTAATGTTACTAATATATTGTGCATAATAACAGTACAGTTAACATTTTGAGATGCACAACAATTCTGTTTTATTTTGCAATTATATTTGGCACTTTTGAGATTATTGACTGACAGGCACGTGCTGAGCTGTTGCTGTCTGAGCGTGCAACAGTGGCAGGGAGGGAGGGACGGAGGACTGGGCATGCTTACTGGGTGTTAATGTGATCAAAGGTATAAAGCAGCTTGCCTGCCTGGCTGTGCATTATAGGGATGAAATGTATAACTGATGCTACTAAAATTTCCTGTGGGAAAAAAACTGTTTATGTGTCTAGTGGTTTTGGCGTACAGAGATCTGTAGGTCTGATCTGAGGAGAGAGAAAAGGTGAGATCGTGGGTGAGAAGGTCCCTGCTGATGCTGCCTGCTGTTTTCCTGACTCTGGAGGAGTACAGGTCTTGGATGGAGGAGTCCAGGTCCTGGATGGAGGAGTACATATTCTGGATGGAGGGCAGATCAGCAGCAGTGATTCTCTCTGCAGACCTTATAGTTCACTGAAGTCTGTTTCTGTCTAATTTTGTTGCAGAACCAAACCAGACTGTGATGGACTGGCAGAGGACAAACTTGATAACGGCTCAGTGAAAGTTCACCAGCAGCTCCTGTAGCAAGCTGAACTTCTTGAGCTGCTGCAGGAAGCTCAACCTCTGCTGAGCCTTTTTAGATACTAATGCTATGTTGGCTGTTCATTTCAGGTCCCGGGATATGGTGGTCCCCAGAAACCTGAAAGTGTCCATTACAGTTACAAGTGTGTTGTGTATGATAATGGGGGGCCAGAGGTAGAGGGATCTTCCTGAAGTCCACTGTTATCTCAACAGTTTTTAGGGTGTTGCGCCGTAGATGGTTCCTATTGCACCATAGGACCAGCTGGTCCACTTCCTGTCTGTACGCAGACTCGTCTCCATCCCTGATGAGGACAATGATTCCGAAATGAATTGAATGAAATGAATTGATTCCAGAATAGCGCTATAACTGGTGGCAGCTTGTTGGAGTAGCTCTGTGACTTAGCTAGCATTTGCTAGCATTTTTTTTATTCTTTTTGAGTATTTCTTGATGGTTTTTTCTTCTGGAAATATTTTCTAAATACTTTTCTTCTGATTTGGGTGCTGTGCTGATCGAGTTTTTTGCAGGATTTGTCACTTTTTTGCCACTTGTTATGATGTGTAACCATGGCAACAAGAGACTTGTTTACAAGTAAGAGCAGCTAACTGACATTTCTAAGGCTGAAATAATCCTCAAATTGAAACTCTGGATCCCTGATGAGCTCAAAAGAAGAAGACATGGATGCAGAGCAGGAGCAAAGTGAAGAGAGAGAAATAGGAAGTTTAAACCTTCACTTCCATCAGTCATATTGACAAATGTGAGATCTATTTGCTAACAAAATGGATGAACGTGAAACTCTGTTGAAATGCAGCATCATGTGTTTCACTGAGACATGGCTAAAGGGACATCCTGGACTCCAGTGTGTCTCTGTCTGGCTTTCAAACAATACGGACAGACAGAGATTTGAAGAGGAGCGAAAAAAGAAGAGGAGTTTGTCAGTTGATCACATCTGCAGTTACCTGTTGGGGGCGGAGCATCAGAGTATGTGACACGAGGAGACTGAACAGATTGATAAGGAGGGTTGGTTATGTCCTGGAGACTGAACTGGAGTCTCTTGAGTTGATTGTCCAAAGGAGGATGAAGAACATGATGGAAAACCCTCATCATCCGCTACAGAACACAGTAACTCAACAACAGAGTGTCTTCAGTCAGAAGATTCTTCATAATCCGCTGCAGCACAGACTGCTACAGGAGATCCTTCCTGTCCACAGCTAGAACTCTCTATGGCTCCCTGAAGAATAACTGAGCTACAACAACACTTGAATTTCCCTTCGAGGATTAATAAAGTATTTTTGATTTGATTTGATGATCATCGTGTTGTGCAATCATGAGTTTAACAGATGGATCACTGGAGAAACAGTCATTGGTGTAGACGGAGAATAGCGGGGGGACAGGACACATCCCTGGGGGGTGCCAGTGCTGAAGGTCCAGGTGCTGGATGTTATTTTCTCCAGCCTCACCTGCTGCGTCCTGTCTGTCAGGACATTTGTAATCCACTGACAGGTGGAGGGTAGGACAGAGAGCTGGGACAGTTTGGACTGGAGGACTTCTGGGAGGATGGTGTTGAATGCTGAGCTGAAGTCCACAAACAGCATCCTGGAATACGTCCCTGCAGTGTTGCAGGTGTTGCAGGATGTAATGCAGCTCCATGTTGACTGACTGCATCATCAACTAACCTGTTCTCCAACAACAAAGAGCGACAGACAGACATTCAGAAATAATAATGTGTGAACAAGGTCACGGAATACTCTCACTGTAAACATATAATATATTGGTAATGCAGCGACTTTCTCCAAATACCTTTGTATCAGTAACATAAGGGAAGTTTATGAAGTATATAGAGGACTTCATGCAGCTTTAATTACTATGTGCTTTCAGCTAGTTTTAACTGTCACTTCCTGCATGTATTTATTTGTAGATTGTTTTCTGAAGATGGGCATGGCTGTTATTTAAGTTGGCAACCCAGATGCCCCAGTGCAGCACCAGCAGGCTTTAACAAACTGCCATTTGAGCTGTTCGGCCACAGGTGTGCTCTGACTCATGCATCATGGTTTTTATTGAATGTTTTCGTAGTTCATGTTCATTTCGTTGTCATGCATGTGTTGCAGGCAGAGGGATGGAAACACCTGTGGGAAACCGGTAACGCCCAGTCACTGACATCACATGGATGAAAGAGGAAATTACTATTTACTCCCGTTTAGTTCCATAAACACAAAACTGCTGTGTTAAAGAAACAGAGTGATTTTCATTCATAAGGCTTGAAGATTCTTCTGTAGTGAAGAAGCAGATGAGTGAAGGTGTCAGATCTACAGAGTGGTTCATCAGTGCTGGAGAGGACAACTCAGTTACTTACATTTGCCCTCACTTGTGAAGAATCCAAGAAGAAGCTGCAAACAAAGTGCCATGATGAAATGATGGAGAAGTTTCCACTGACCAGCTAACCTGTTCCAGAACTCATGCATGTGTATCACAGGTGCTGTAACTAACAGGGTCTGACAGGTTTGTTAAGCAGACTGGGGGATGGTTTTGTGTTTAAATGTCTTTTTCTTGATTCACCACTTTGATCCAATTAACTGCACTGAGTCTCCAAGTTGGCAGCAGTCAAGTCTGATGTGACTGGAGCAGTTTTGGTGTGTGAGTGGGTGGAGGTGGGGTGTCAACAGCATGGAGGTGCTACCTGGAGACAGACCAGTGAATCAGGAGGCCGTCGGAGGACCCCTACCTCCACCTTTGTGCAAGGAGAAAAGAGCTGCCAGAGCCCTGCAGAATGACCTCCGGTGGGCCATAAATGTGCACGTTTACTGTTTACCATCTAGGGTTAGTTACAATTATGAGAAACCCTGATTCACAGCTAAACTCAGACAGTTGAGCTCTGCTTTTAGGAGACCTGCAACCATCCCCCTCAACACCAGCCTAGAACAAAGAGTCAAAACCTCCACCCCCCACCACCCCCATAGATCAGAGCCTCTCCCCCTCCTCCCCCTCAACAACAAACACCTTCTCCATACAGGAGGAGGATGTCAACAGGCCCTGGATCTAATAAATGCACCTTGAGCTTTGTAAAAGTTTATTTAATCCAAATTGAGTTGCAATTTTAAGATTTTCTGTTTATCAGTCTCAGTTAGGATATGATTGTTATAATAATAATGTAATTGATTTATTACTTCTAGTTATTTTCTCTCCATACTTTAAAAAATATATTTTTACTGAATGAAATTGAATATTTATGATTTCATATTTGAGAAACTCCCATTTTTCAGACTTTGTTCCAACTGTTATCATTAGAAGTTAGAATGTAATAATATTCCTGTGCATAAGTCAGAAAGACAGATTCGGTTCTCCATTGGTCCGGAGTCTACAGTCCTGCACATTGTAGACAGATACGGTTCCCGATAGGCCCGGGATCTACACTTGGCTTTGCTGATTGGTCGAGCCGGCCGCGCAGGGCGGGCTCTTCACACTATTAGAAAATAGTGTCATGGCGCTCGCTGCGACCCTCTCAACCAACTTCCTGTTTATTTTTAATTAAAACGGACAATCTGCTTCATATCCGACAGCCGCCGTGTCTAAACTTGTTGTAACTTTGTTTTCTGTCATGTCGCGTTGTTTGCCTCTCGCCACGGACCGCGGATCTCACTAACGGAGCCACAGTTGGGGAGAAGCCGGCTGACCTGCCGTGAACTCGACCTCACCTGGATGTAAACAAAGGAACGTCTCATAAATGCTTATAACGATCAATGCTGTTGTGCGTCCTGAACGGATCATCTTTAGTGCGTGGAGAACGTGTTTTTATCTGGCATTTGTCTGTCATTTATATTTTAGTCTTTTGTTTTTCAGTGATACTGACATATCAGCTGATCACTTTATCACATGCCCCAGTACTGCACAAAACTTGTCAAATAACATGACTTGAATCGTCTTTTTGTGTTATTTCAAAAATATAAACGTATTAATGATTTGATATTGATATTTAAGGTACAAAAAAATAAAATTAGGCAAGATTAAATCAAATCAAAACTTTATTTATATAGCACTTAATCATGCACAAAATGCAGCTCAATATGCTTTACAAAATAAAAGAAATATAAAAAAGGCCCCACATACCCACATTCCCTCCCATCCCCAGAAATAAATATTATTCACACAATAAAGCCCCTTCACAACATACATCTTCCCGCACACGCACACAAACACACACCTAAAAACATAAGTTAAAAGAGAATAAGACACACTGGGCTGAGGTCAGATGAGCCAAACAAGCTTAAGTCGATGAAACGCCATCAGGGGAGCCATCTGCCCCGACAGCAGCAGATCCCCGCAGCCGCCGAGGCACCAACACAGGGCACCCAGGGGAGGTGTGTGTATATATATATATATATATATATATATATATATATATATATATATATATATATATATATATATATATATATATATATATATATAGATATATAGATATCTCTTTCATACTGTATTGGTGGTCTGGGACAAATCAAAATTCCCAGCCTGAATTACTGTCCCAGTCCGTCCCTGGTTGTGTCCACGTTGTCTCTAGGAGAGTCTCTGGAGTGTGAAATATTGCACATTGCCTCAGTCTGCAATAAAACAGTGGTCAGTTCATGGTATTTCTCATCTCCTACTTTCTATACTATTAATACAATATCAATGTTTATCCATGAGAAATAATAATGAAGAATTTATGGATTTTACATGGTGATTTTATGCAGAAATGTGAGAAATTCCAAAGGCTTCAGATACTTCTTCATGCCACTGTATCTCACATCATTTACCAGCAGCAATTTGAAGGTTCTGCCATTCTATTTATTAAACGTGACAATCATTTAGTCAAGCCACTGCACAATATGTTGATCAAGTTCCCTGTTTGTCTTCATAATAAACAATTTTCCATTTTCTTAACATAAAATTATTTATATTTAGTTTTATCATACCTTGCTGACAGCTTCGACTGCTCCCTTCAGTCTACTTCAGTGTGTCATCCAACTTGTTGCTGACATGTCTTTTATCAGCTGCTGTGGGAGTGCTGTCAAACGCCCCCCCCCAAATCTGCTGCACAGAAAAAAGATCATCAGACAGAATGTAAAATAAACCAAGAAGAATAACCAAACAAGAAAACAAGAAATCAGTTATAACGGATCATTTAAGACGTATGAACCACATCATGGACTGGGACAAGAGAAAATCATAAATACATTATTATGAATTCTACTGAAACCCAGGACTAAATTTTAACATCTGTTGCTAATTCTATTATTTTTTGAACATATAGATCAGGGGAGAGCGCGAACGCAGTCCCCCACTACCAGAAATTATGCAGTCGAGATTCCCACATTTGGGGAATTCGCAGGGGTCAACACAACCTGAGTGCAATGGCTGAGTCTCACCCTGGGTGAACCACCTTCATGATCATGGTGTCTCCCCTGCCAGGTAAGTATGAGTTGTTCAGCTCACATGCACGCTACTCTTCCACTCACATGCGCGTCTAACTCATGGATTAACTCTAATTTAAAACTGGACCTGCACTTTTTGCAGCATGAATGTTTTAATATAAACTAACTATTTTATACAAAAACGGACAAAAAATGCTTCAAATTGTATTTGTTTCTAACGTATCTCATATTACCCACAATGCAATGCAGCATTACAGGACAGAAAGACAACTGAAAAACTGATGTTTACTTTAATAACACGACCAACAACCCGGCAGGACTCAAGTACAATAAAACACAGTTAAACAGCAACATTAAAGTGTTTGATTCACTGCAGTGTTTTAGAGGAAAGAATAAAAACACACCTCATGTTGTATTTTCTGCTAACAGTGAAGTCACTTCCTGTGTGTGTGTGTGCAGATGTAGTTCAGTTCTACTGCTGCCACCTGCAGGTCTGGAGTGTGAACAACACTGGTTGATTATAGACAGAATGCATTTGTGCCACATATTAAAACACGCTGCTCTTTAAAATAACAACCAGCAGTTTCTAACACTCAGATCAACAAGTGTTTGTCTTCATGTGGGTCAAAGAAAAAGAAGTGAATGATGAAACTGCTGCACAGGCTGGAAAACAAAAACAACTCTATGGACTCTGTCTCCCTCTAGTGGAGAAAAGAATGAACTGCAGGAATTTACCAGGATACTGTTGATCTACAGGTATCACAGGGCACCTTCAGTGTTCAGGTGAACCAAAGCAGCAAAAAATTACAACATCAGCACATCTGGAAAGAAAACACAATATAATCATTAAGTTCTGATTTCTTTAATGGTAACAAAAGGCCACTTCCTGTGTTTTTATTTACTGATACCAGCTTGATGTTCTGAAATTTAAACTCAAATTTTATTTAAACATGTGAAACAAGCCACATGTAAAAAAACACAAGTAGATGATTTTATTTACTCTTTTAACACTTTGTACAGCTAAAATTTGTGAAACTAAGAATAAATCAAGTCAGAGTTGAGTTGATAAAAGTGAAAACACCAACCCAAACCTACAACAAAGCTTGAGCCACAACAGGCTGTCTGAAAACTTCATATCATTTAAGTGTGTTGGTTTGTTATTGTTATTCAATAAGACAATAGAGGAACTACTTATGATGTTCAGTGCAGGTGTTTCCAAGCGGTCCGACATAAAACAGCTGCAGTTTGCTGGAATTCATCACATCATTTCTGGATGTGGTTTACATCATGAGTTTTATGTTCTGACAAGATGCTGCAGGAATCTGAGTCTGTTGAATCGATCTAAGTAGCCAAAATTTTACAATTGATTTGGGCTGAAACTCGTAATCCAGTTAAAAAACATGTCCAGATGTCAGATATCACAGTGAATCAGTCGGTTTTCAGACATTCTGCTGTTGTTTTTATCATATTGACTGATATTTAAAGGTACAGTATGTAAGAATTAGAGCCTTGTTGTCAAATCAGAGTCCCGCAGTTCACGTAGAAAAAAAAGTCTGCTCTCAGCCACTCACCCTCTCCCCTCCCTGATTTTTCTGCTGGGTTGCCAGTTCTGATGTTGATCCTCATTTTGCTCCTCTTATATTTGCTGCTGGTCTTTGTGAAGACTATATAAAGCCAAAGGTAAGATTTTATCATATATGTGCCTATCCCAGATGTTGAAATATGTAAAATAGCAGGATACAGGTCCTTTAACAAAGTGAATCTCAGTCTTTAACTTCCTAAATACCAAAGATGCACCGATCAGAACTTTGGGGGCCGATCACCAATACTGATATTACCGATACCGATCATAGTGTAAAATCCATAAATTCTTCATTATTATTTGTCATGGATAAACATTGATATTGTATTAATAGTATAAAAAGTAGGAGATGAGAAATACCATGAACTGACCACTGTTTTATTGCAGGCTGAGGCAATGTGCAATATTTCACACTCTAGAGACTCTCCTAGAGACAACGTGGACACAACCAGGGACGGACTGGGACAGTAATTCAGGCTGGGAATTTTGATATCGTCCAAGACAACCACAACCCAATTATTGCAGAACACCAAGAGTGTGTTCACTAAACCTGAGACTAATGCTGCAATACAGTATGATATAGTATATATATATATATATTGTGAAAAAAAACCTCAAAATAACTTTAAGCCTATTATCACAAAATATGAGCTTTAGTAAGATCAAGGGAAGATGGGTATGTGTACTGTGTCTTCTGTGGCACTATAACATAGTTTTGACCCATTTTAATAATAAAACATCATTGGATTGAAAATAACCCTTAATCCAAAGCAATTTATGTAGCTGATAGAACAAACTAATATTCATAATGGCTTTTTTACAACCATACACCTTAAAATGTGATTTTATTAAAGATTAAGTTATTTAAGACTGTTCAAAAAATAAAAACATAAATTTCGAATCCAAGAAATCTAGCATGAAAAACAATTTGTAGACGGTCCTTGCACCTTCGCGCACCAGCAGGCTGCATAGACCCTGATGAAAATGAGTCTCCCGGCATGCAGGACGGTTGTTTTGAAGAAAATAAGATTATAGCTCGTAGTCTACCTCGCTGTGATGCACTGAGGTGTCGGTTTTGTAAAAGCAATGCTCCGATGATAAGTTATTGATCTGGAAAAGCCCAATCTGTAAATATTTTTCAAACTTTACCGAAGTTTGATCCTCTCCTTTTCTGCTCTGCTTCCTCCTTCCCTCGTGACACCATTTTATTTTAGAGTGAAAGGTGTGGAGGGAGGGAAGAGGGGGTGATTGTGCTCTCTACCTGCTGCATCTCAGTGAGCATCATCAGGGCAGATGGTCTAATGGCAGGATCTGTAAACATGCCTCAACAACACTGACTGTGATGTTTTCAGGTCTGCTACCAACTGCCTGGATGAGTTCACAGATAACATCCTACATCAGCTTCTGTGAGGACAGCTGTTTACCATCACGCACTACGGTTAGTTACAATAATGAGAAACCCTGGTTCACAGATAAACTCAGACAGCTGAGGTCTGAAAAAGAAGCTGCTTGTACAATACAGATTTAGCAGAGAGGTGAGAAGTGCTAAACTACTGTATTCAATGAGACTTCAACAACAGCTGTCAGCTCATGACTCTGCCTCTGTATGGAAACAACTCCAAGCTCCAACTACAAGCCTAAAGCCCCCCACTCTGCAAGCAGCTTTGATCTGGCCAACCAGCGCAATGAGTTTTACTGTCACTTTGATGGATATTGCATCAGGCTTCCTACAATCCGTGTCAACACTAGCTTGGAACACAGAGTTAACCTGGTCAGTGATGGTCAGCCTTTCCCCTATACGTTCTTTTCAGGGGTGCACATAAGTGGTCCGCAGGTCTGCACACACTGTCAAAATATAAAATGCGCACCAGATGAAAAGTTGCAACACGCGTTTGCGTACTTAACATTGGTTTGGCTGAGCTGCGTGAATTTTTAGGTTAATTAGAGGCGGTTCATTGTCAAATAAATGAAGAATCCCGTTGACTTATTTTGTTTGACTGATATGTTTCTCAGCCAGAGCGCCGAAGTTCCAGCTGATCAGCTGATGCTGCGTCTCTCTCTGTCTCTGTGTATCAGTTTGTCAGTGTGACGGATTTTCAGTCAGTCAGATCAGTGCAGCTGACTGCAGGATTCTGCATCGCGTCAAAACTGAAAAAAATCACTGAATAAGACAAATAGACCATCGTGGCACAGACGTGTAGAACTACCTTTTTGTGCTATAAAATACAGAAAACCACCTGTTTTAATCAACAGTATCAGCGTATTTGTCTGTGATCCGCGCCATTTTGAATGCGCGCAAAGCACTATGGGATATGCAGTCAATGCCCCATAACTGTCCAGTGTATCTTTTTATCTGACTGCATCACATTACAAACATCCTCATCATTTCAAAACAAAAAACAGTTACAGTAAATGACAGAAGCTCCAACAGCTGACTAATAAATTTCAACACCAAACTGTTAAATGTAGATTAAAGTGAACAATCAAACCTGTAAACAATCCAACCTGAACTCTGAAGGTTTTTTTTTTTTCACCAGTATTTTTATATTTTACTGGTTTCTCTTGATTTTTTCAACAATTAAAGGATTTTTATTGAAACAAATATAGAGCCAGGTAAAGTAAACAGACTGAATTTGAAACTTGATGAAACCAAAAACAAAGCAGAGGAGCTCGGAAGAGACACAGCGAGACACATTTAAAAATGTGAGGACCAAGCAACAACCCTAGGTTCTCTTCTGAGAACCAGGCCAAAAATATTATGTGCACCCCTGGTTCTTTTTATCGTGACGCTGCACCACGCCTGAAATTTCAGCGCCACGGCTGCAAAATGCAGAGATTTATTTATTTATGTATTTTTCTGCTGCTTGTTAGCGTCTCTGTTGTTTTACGTGAACACACTGGCAGTATTGTATTTCTACAATTGATAAGTTATTACTGAACAAATCACTAATATATCCATTGGGGATAGAATAGGCCTGTATATAATGTGACTATTTAAAAAATTTAAACAGGTGGCCAGTAAATCTTTTGCAGCAAGTTTATATTTTCTTTATTTAAAGTGCTGTGATCAAAATACAGGTTTTATTGATTTTTATAACCAATTTCCAGTCAGTGAACAGGGAAATTAGTCTATGCAAAGTGATGGGGGTGCAAAAGCCTCACAACAAGCGACACCCCCGTCATACCTGGGGATATACCGAAACACATTTACATGACCAAACATTCAGGTTAGAAAATGGTTATCCCAGGTCTCATATTCAGGTTTTTTAAAACCGGGTTATGAGCATAGTCGAGTTTTTGCTGGTGTTTATACATGGCCATGCGTGACCGGGTGAAAAAGCTGTTTTTCTGAACTAACGAGATAAATATGAAGGTAGACATGTTTTAAAACATCCACACTTGTATCTTGGATCCACACAGTTGTATTTTGGATTCCCACTTGTACAACTAAATTTTTCAAATGGTTAAAAAACATCTGAAATCAACTTGAATGTGTGTGAAAAAATTTTCACCTGTGGTAAATTTTCTCACATACCTGCTCTAAATTTTAAGTCGTAGAAAAGAAATGACAACTGCTTAAAATCATATTTCCACAAGTCAATTTCTCGCTAAATAACTTCAGTAATTCAGTAATAACTTCAGCCAGAAGTGGTGTTCTGATGAATTATGCTGCCCTGATACCTCCATAGTACAAACTGACAACTTATTTCATAACGAGATGTCATTAGAAGTTTATGCAGTGTTCTTGTTTATGGTGAGTGTGTCCTGTTAATTATTTAAGCGTATTTTTCTGATCCTTCCCTGATATTTTCTATATAAAAGCCCTCTGGGTCCTTGTCGGCCATTGTTGGGTCCTTCTCCTCTGGGTGTGTCCAAACATTTGCCTGTTGCTCTGACAATGCAAAGAAAGTAAAAATAACATATTTAGTGTTCCGGCCCAGGGAGAATTTATTTGATTGATAAAATGTATTTATGGAAAAATACAGAAAGAAAAAGTTAATGATAAATCTGTTTATTGATGTCTGTCAGGACTGTAGAACGGCACATGTACAGAAGGAATCGGTAGCCAGTGTTTCCAACTTAGCCATTTCTAACGACTTTTTAGACCCCTTAACAACTTTTTTTTTTTTTTCAAAAAGTGCCTAGCGACAAATCTGGCGACATTTCTGACCCCCCCCTCAGCTACTTTCACTGGAACTCGACTTTATACCTGCAGATCAGAGATGCATCTGGAGCGACAAGACCGTCCGCCAGCAGCTGGCTAGCAGCAGGGAGGCAGTGTTGTGCACATGGCTGGCTTCACACCACCTGTGGTGCATTCAAGGAACATTGGAACTCTATGATGAGTTCAATAACATAGCACATTTAAAACTTTTACCAAAAACAGAATAATACTATAAGACAAACACCTCAGGTCATTGGCAGTTGGCATGCAACCTTTATTGAATTCGGAATACTAAATACGGCCTGCTTCTTTTTACACAATAGCAGTAAAACCAAACAAAAATAAAAAAATAATCTATTAGATCAATATATACCACTGAATCACAACAGATGTCCTCTCAAGGCACTTGAGAACTACAAGAAAAGTCATTTTAATTCAATCACACAAACATTCCAATCAATTTTAAACTTTTCCATTCTCTCAATCGTAAACTTCAGAAAAAATACAAATATTCCTTCCATTTTTTTTTGCAATCTTTCTTTGATCTTTTAAAGGCTGCTCTTTTGTGTTCTATGGGGTTTTTACTTTGACCTTATTCTAAGCACGCTGGTTTTATTTGTTTTACGATACAAGACTGACTTGATATGCAAATTAGTACGTGACGTCATCTGGCAACATCTAGCAATTTTTGGGGGGAATTTCAGCTACTTTCAGTCAGAATCAGTTAGCAACACTGTCGGTAGCACATCTTAACAGGTAGTATATTTCAACAGAACACTGGTTCCAGCAACGGCTGTCTGAGACACAGCTGTGGAAAAGTTATTTAGTACTGCTCTAATTCAGAAAACAGAGGTTTTTCAAAAATGTTCAAGTGACTGCAATACGCTTCCGTAATCATGTTCTCTTGCTGTGGTTCGTTATTTAAAATGACACGTGGTACATTTCGGTCCAGTGGAAACCAAGAGGCACAAACAACTGAAGTAACCCAAATCTTCACATATCTTTTTTAAAAATGTGCATTACATTGCTATATAAGTATATTTACCCATTATGTTGAGCTTCATGGAGTGAAAAACGTGTGCTGTTGATGTTTTTGATCCTGATTTAAAGCAGAGGTTTTCATGGATCTCTAGTGGAGAGGACAGCAAACTGCAGCTTTATGTGCTCAATTCAAACACAAGCTAACCCATCTGCATAAAACCTTATTTAACTTTTTAACTACGTAATTCCGAATTAAGTTTAATAATTTATGTGGTTTTGAGTAATGAAAATCGTCGAGTTATAATAACAAAATGTCCCTTATTTAGAACTGTAACGAGCTGAGGCCTACACAAGGCCACCAGTCCGACGTCCTGAAACGTTTGATTACCGCCATAAAACCTCGTAGTCAGTCCAAGTTTCAATTAAATCAGTTTTAATCACAAAAATGCCATAAACAGTAATTAATAACACAAAACTGTCACAGTGTCTTAGAGAAAATGACGGTTGTATAAATTATTATTTCTACAACCGTCATTTTCACTGAGACACTAAAGTGGCGACGATTCCAAAACAAACAAAAAACTAATTAAAAAGTGTCTTTACTGTTATGTAAAAAGATAACGTGAAAGTATTTCTGAGTAAAATACATTTCTTTTGGCCTTCAGTCGAGTCGGTGTGGATCAACACTTAAAGTGCAACTAACCCCCAAATCAACTTTTTTTTGCTGATAAACTGTCTAAACGGGTGTCTAGTAGTATTAACTACATGTCCCAGTCATTATTTTGATATTTTAGTGCATATTTGTTAAAATCTTAACTTTAAGCCAAAAAACGTCTGTGTGGCTCCCTCCTAAGGTTAAACAGTGTACTGCATTCGAGCTCTTTCTCGTGCGCATGCGCAGATGTAATTGCCTCGAACCGCGTGACATTAGGCATGAAAAGACAAAATATTCACTGGCGTGACAAAAATATTGTTTAGTTTAATACCTTGAAACGTACAACAGTAAAAAAGGGGAAAACTCTCATCTCTAACCGACGTCACAAGCAGCAGACAGCTTGCGGGACATGCTGGGAACTTTTCTACAAACTTTAATTTAACAAAACGTTCCCACAGATTTCACCTTTAAATGTTCATCTCCATCAAACACTCAGCTGCAGGGCCATTGCTGTTACTATAGTTAATCTCTTCAGTTAAAGATGCATCATTCTGTACAGTTTTACTTTTCTGTACTTTTGTAATACAATATTGAGAATAAACTACAGAATCACTACAACATATCTTGGGTTTTCTGTACCAATTTATATGTTTTATATTTTATATCCGAGGCTCGTGACAATTTTGACTTTAATTGTACAGACTTTTTGTTTAAAAACTCTTCAAAAGAATTCAGGTCTCGTTTAAAGACGCGCAGCAACATGGACAGCAGGGGGCGCCAAATACCCGTGTAATCGCCATGAATTTGTAATTTATAAAATATAACCGGTTGAAATTATTACTGTATTATAATTTAATTGTGGATGCCATTAGTGTTTAACTAACTATCCTGAAGATGTTTAAATACACTATAATTACATGTAGGGTACTAATCTTACAATTTGCATCTAAACTTGCGGATTTTCTTGACAAAATAAATAGGAAAACAGAAAAATATATTTATGTGAGCCGCTCAAACAACTTGTTCTTATGATTTACGTAAAACAAAATGGCTCGTTGTAATGTGTATATCTTAAAGAAGACGTTTAAGCATAAAAAACCGAAAACAAAACAGAAATGTTGGTAAAATAATGAAAAAGAGCCGTAAAAGTTTGTAACTTAACTCGGTGGGTTGCTGTTCCCCTCCCCGCTGACGTTACGTACGCCGCCGTGGCGTGCCCGTGCGAAATAACATGGAGTCCTCCGCCTGGGATCTCACAGGATCCCAGCTGAAGACCTGACTCCCGTTTAAACGGAGCAAGTTTGTCGGTGGGAGCCGTTAAATCTCCCGTCGCAGCGGAGGCGTTCAGACCTTCAGCTCCGTCCAGAAACCATGACGAGCTAAAGCGACCAGCTTCATCTGCGACCCGCAAACCAGCCAGGCCGAATCAGTGAGTACTTCTTAAAAAAAAACATTCTGTTTGGAATTTAAAAAGAACAACGTGCTTAAATGCGACGTTCTTCAAATCAGCTGGCAGGCGGATTGATCGATGTGAGCCGCGTCCTGTGAGGGGACGTGGGGGTTTAACAGGGGTGGACAGGGGGACACCTTGATCCAGCAGGGATTTTTCCTGCCTTTTTTTCCTAGAGGGGCAGCGAGAGAGGACAAGGGCCTGAATTTAAAGGCCACTTATTTATGTAACCATCTGAGCGCCCCATTTCTCTCTTGAAGACCAGACATGTTGGGAAAATAGGTCAGACAGTCCCAAACTGCAGCTGGAAATAAAGAGCAGCAAGATATTGACAGATTCTGTAGATGAGCTTAGAACCTGTTAGAGCTTTTTAAATGTTTATTTCCGGTTCTTTATTCTTCTACATGCATGCACATGACTATGTGCAAGAACTTAAGTGTGAGTTCACATGTGAATGTTTCCAGGAGAAAAGGAGCCTCCACAATGTAGGCAGGCTGGTCACCAGTGGGACTCCATACTGTCCTCTGGGGGGAGCATGGAGCCAGATGGGCAACCCGTTTCCCCAGGGACCAGTTATGGGCCCCCAGCCTTCAGTTCAGCACAAGATCCCATCACCCCCACCCTCCTCAGCTGCAGCTTAGAGGTAAGACGTTCTTCACTTATTACCACCGCTGCTCGTTTCTGCTACGCACACATAACGTTTCACCTGTGCGTATGTGTCTGCTAGTCGTCATGTTCTCCTAATTCGAGAGATGGTCTGATGTCTGCAAAATGCACGTGGGACCCAGCTGGAGAGGAGGACTCTGAGCAGAGTGAGGACTCTGCTGCAGACCTGTCAGCCGGCTGCAGGGAGAACACACGGAGGAGATTCAGGTCCTCAGCCTTTCCTTCCTCCCTCAGCTGGGACTCTGACTCCGAAAAGGAAACAGTAGATGGTAACATGACTTTACATTATAATGGAAATCTCTTGAAACCAGTCTTGTGTTAGTGAACAGTGAAGTTTCTGATATGTGAAATCTGTTTGTGTGTTCTGTAATGTGTCAGAGGAGGAGCTCCAGAGGTTTTCTAACCCTCATGGTTTGGCTTCTCACAGCCCAGGATCTCCCTCAGCTGGACTCAGGTGAGGAAAAGGTGGACAGCAACGTAAATCATCACCTTCATCATCATATAGAATATTTACATATTACCCAGTTTACCAAAAGTCAGATCAGTTTTCCAAGTTTTACAGATGTGTTTTTGGATACTCTGAAAAAAATTTGTTTTACTGAAAAGTGATTCACTTAAAGGATCGATATCATGCATAATCAACTTTTTTGAGCTTTTAACCATGTTATGATGCTATTTCGTTATTAACCCCCCCCCCAGGAGTGGTTTTTAAGTTTAATACACGCATTTCTCAGTATTCCTCCTGAATCCTGCGCTCTGAGCAGCTGCTCCACTCTCTCCCGGAAAATGACTGACACGTACCATAGTGACGTAACAATATTAAACCAGGATGTGCCCAACGTGTCTGCACTGCCCCTGCAGATTAAACACACACGCCCCCTTTTTCACAGGTGCGAGCTGCGAGAGTCTGAAGCAAGAATGACCACCGTTTTGTAGTATTTTATTTTCTAAAAATATCTAGTTGAAAATGCGTGTTTTGCTGCCAGAATTACAGGAATTTATTCACCATTCCTAAAGAACGGTCCAATCGCCACAAATAGCTGGAGTTTCTCTCTGGAATCGCACGTCTAACCAGCTACAGTTTGTTTGTATGTGACCATCATTTCAACGATGGCTGCTTCCAGAACCTTGGCCAGTACCAAAGTGGACCGTTGTAGAGATTAACTCTTGCAATTCTAACAAGAAAGATGCCTTATTGAGCAGCCAGAGCAGTAAGTAAATCAAAACAGTAGCTACATGCTATGATAATGTGTATTAGCCATTTATAAAGCTTTCACTTTACATTCACTGTTGGACTCCATGTCAAGATGGTCCAGCTCCACACTATGCTCCTCCATCATTCGTTCATTCTGTTTAAAGAAAACACACAGGATCTTGGGTAGTTTGGTATTGTTGTCTGCACCACACTGAACATGGACCAGAGAAAGCAAAGACCAGAACCGTTTGAGGAGGTCAGCTCCAACTTCCTCTGACCAGAGCTGACAATATTATTAATAAGTATAAGATTCTTAAGACTGAAGATTATCTCCCAGGACGTGTATTATAGAGGAAATACAACCCTTGGTTGGTCAGTCAGATGGTGCTGAAATTAAAACACACAGAGCAGCAGACAGAACAAGGAGAAAACTCTTCTGAGGTTCAAGCCCTGAAAAATTAGTCGAATAAAAAGCACAGGTTCAAACACAGTTAATCTGAAAATCAAAACAGAAATCCAAAATCCAAACTCTCTGTGTCCAGAAACATGCGTGGATCAGTTCTTCAGTTAACACTAATCTAAACAGACAGATTTACAGGACTGGTGTGGAGCAGGATCGGGTGTCGTCAGGAAATGGAACAGGGTTATAAAAGTCCAAAAAGGCAGAGTCCAAACTCCGGGGGCTCAAAAACAGGCAAGGAATTTGCTGGACACAGATTGGCTAACAAACTAGCCTATGAGAGCACGGCTTCCTGTTTCCTTCCCCGCTGTGCATGGTAACAGCGCACTAAGTCCCTTTCTGTTTGATACGAGTTTATGCTACAGTTTTTAGCCAGCAGCATGCTAGGCGTGGTTTCAACTACAGGAGCTGATGTACACTAATGAGCAAAGTAGTTGTGATGTAACAAATACTGTCTGTTCGAACTTGGGTTTTATCATCACTTGCGTAGTTTGAGAGATAAAAACTGAAAGAGAAGTTGATGACCTGTTTTCACACCCACTATGAAGGTAAGAACACCTGTGGAGCTAAAATATTCAACAGAAACCTCAGAAAAACAGTTTTTAATGTAAAGGCCTCTTTAAAGAAAAACACTGACAGAATAAAATAAATACATGGAAGAACCTGATAGAACCAAAAGGGTAATAAATCAAGACAAGATCTAAATAACCATAAAGGGAATGAAAATAAAGACAAATGAACCAAAATAAGATCAAGTAAATACAAGGATGCAAGAACAAAACATTCTGTGCTGCTGCCGTTCTTTTATCTTGTCACCCTCCGTAAGTATGCGCAGCTCTAGTTTTCTGTCACCCACCTTCAAGTCCTCCATTGCTTTCTTCTTCTAGGTCATCTGTAGCTTTAGCGTTTGCTTAGATTTAATTTGAGTTCGCCTGTTTTGTAAGTTTTGTGGCTGCCTCATCAGCATTTTGTTTTTTTAGTAACTGTCGCCTCCCCAGTCTGCGTTTTGGGTCCAAATCGTACCATGTTACAACAATGTGCCTCTTTAAAACAGATTTCTTTGCTTTTTATGCTGTTAAGATACCAGCTGTACTGAAAAGTGTCATGTATGTGTTTAATATTTTATACTTGATACTTTTGCTAAAGGTTTGGGAGTTTTGATCAGGTTTCATAAATCCTTTATGTTCTGGTCTTAAAGAGACTGTAGCTGAAGGAGAGGGATTCAAACTGGAGGGTGCATCAGAAATGCAACATATCCCAACAATTATAGATGTATTGTACTAGATGCCAAAATATAAAAAAACACACAACATGGTATCTTATAAATACAGTGTCACATGTAACGCTGTGACATGGTCTCAGGATTGTCACAAAGATCTGAGACATCAAACTTTGCACATGATTACTATTTTTTTTGCTTCTTTCAGACGTAAAAGCTGTTTTATGGATTTTTCCTTTCCTATAGGCTTGATAGTGAAGATGACCAAGAAGATGAGAGAGTGCATCACTTCCATAGTAAGACTGACACAACTACCAGTGAGGAAGGGCGTAGTGAGAATGAGAGCACAAAGACAGAGGAGCCAAGTACGTCTCAGCTCAGCCAAAAGAAACGTAAGTACTTTAATTCGCCCTAACATTTTAAATATTTCTTTTTATTTTTCTAAATTCCCCTGCTTTCTTCACAGTGGCCGAGGGCAGACTGTGGAATGTATCTGAGAGTGCAGAGCCATTTTTGTCCAAAGTAAAACCAAAGAAAGGTTGCCAAATGGAAGAGGAGGCCAGGAACAGTGAGGGAGAGACGAGGCCCAAGGGAAAAGAAAGTAAGGAGCCTGAGAGGGATGTTTATACCTTCCCTGGAGACTCAGACCCTGAGAGTCCCCCTCCTGCTCCCTGGGCTCACTGCACTTTTATTCAACGGTGCAGAAAGAAGAGAGTGCTGCTTAGGCCCTTCTCTGGACTTGGCATCTCAAGGTGCACATTATCAGAGACTGACAAGCTGGCAACACTGAGCCCTCAGAAATCTAAAACCAATGAGATGGCACAACAGAATCCAGGAAGAGAGGTTTATGATTATGAGGAAATCAGCTTTGAAGAGGGAGCAGTGGAGACGAAAACATTCGGGGGGAAAGCTGAGAACAGAGACATAAAAATGGAAGGGGAGATGGAGTCTGGTACTGAAATATTCACCTGTGTGGAGTGTAGCATTTACTTCAAAAAGCAGGTCCACCTGCAGGAGCATATGATCGAGCATTGTCAGAGTGGTGTGGGGGGAGGCAGACGTTCGGGAAAGGGCAGCCGATTGCAGTGCATTGAATGCGGATGGAACCTGCCAAACTGTCACTCGCTGGCTGACCATCGTCGAAAACACCAGGAGTCCCGTCTGAAGATCCTTGAGGAGATTGAGAAACTGAATGAAAATGAAAAGCCAAAAGACCTTCAGACACTGGACTGTAGAGCTGTGAAGAATTTATGTGCTGATGCAACTGTTGCTCAACTTACAGACCCGTTCGCAAATCCAGGCGAAAAGTCAAACAGTGAAATAGTCACATCTACAGCTTCAGCAGTCACAGAATTGCCTTTAAATTCTGCACGAACGCCAACTCAGGCGCGGACTGTCTCGAGCTACCGTCGCCGCTTTGTCTGCACCGAGTGTAACTTCAGCACAAAAACATCCCAAGCTCTGGCCAATCACTCCAAGACTCACAACAGAAAAAAGCACTCCCATGGTTCACCGTTAAACATGGCTTCCTCCTCGCTGGCATGTGGTCACTGTGCCTTTCTGACCACAAGTCAAACCGCTCTGAGGGAACATCAAACACTCGTTCACCCAAGACAGGCGTCCGACACTGGAGAGCAGGATAATGAGACTGACCATATTGCACATATCTCTAAAATACCCCCAGATTCTCATTACACATCTGAGTCAAGTTCTCTAAACGAAGCAGCTCAAGGAACCTCTGAGGACCGCACAACCCCTGACGGTGCTGCAGCTCGACTGGGTTTCAAGTGTCATGAAAGCAAGAGGTTCAGCACAAGAGGGAAGCCCGGCGCGGATCTGTCTACGTTTGATCCGGAGTTGGATCATGACAGCCTGCTTGGGAATCAAGAGGAAGATGATCACAGCAGTGATCTTAATCTGTCTCAGCAAGATGCTAACTCACCTGCAGGAGGGCATCAGCACACCCGTGTTCAGCTCAGCACTGGTGAGGACACACTTCCAATATGTGCGTTAGCCTTTTAATCACTGCATTAAATCTGTGTCATCAATCAGGGAGGTTAGAGATGGAGGTAAATCCAGATGTAGCTCAGTGTTTGAGACATTTTTAAATATTAAACTAGATAGAATTTAATTTTATCCTTGTTAATCTAGTACTATAGGAGGTTTATAGTAGATAGAATTTCTTTTATTCACTCTAAACATTCATAGTTTGGTTTTATGCCTCGGCAAGCAAACAAGCAGCTGCTTATAGAAGCTCTTTTAACCTGACTGTACTCGACCTTTCCGGCATCAGAGTGCTGACACAGTCACTCATCAAATGGCAAACAGCATGTAGCATTCAGCCACTGAAGAGTCCGATATTATCTCAGGGTGGAAAACAGAAGCTTTGCAGGATTTGCCATCGTGCATTTGAATAAATCCAAACTTTTTCAAATGTCTTCTAACTGATGGGTGTAAAACCAGCTGCTAATGGGTTTCCTATTAAATCTTTGGATAAGATACTACTAGTGTTACATCAGAGCTCCCTGAAAGCTCCCAGTCAGGATGTGTGTGCCTTTGTGGCATTTAAAGACACAGTATGATGAAACATTGGCGTCTTCATGGAATGTTTTTAGATGCTCAAAGACAAATGATGAGCACCCAAAAAAGGGTTAACACCAAGGCTGAAAGATTCCACCTTGAAACTTTTCGATATCAATGTCAGTTTCAAGCATGTGGGATTTGAAACAGTTTGGCATTTAACAGACCGACTGTAGTGATGAAAGATTCTGCCTTATTTTTGTATTTATCATGAGATTTTCAGGTATTTTTTGACAGTTCAGCACTGTCTTTTTGGCTATAACTCCGTCACAGCAAAGAATGGACATATTTAAAGACAGGTGTTGTGTCTTTCTGGCTCTTTTTCCATTGATGACAAGTGAAGCCATGGTATCCTGTTAAGAAGCACAGCCATTTTGAATCTTTTGAACAAGAGTGTGAGCTCTGGAGACGTGGGAAATAAAGTCTAACTCACCAGCACACAGTCAGTGTTTGTAAAGCATTAAACACCTAATTACAACTAAACGTACAAGAACAACAAAGAATTAAACAAAGACCCAAATGAAGACAATTCTGTATTTTTGCATTTTGAGCAAAATTTTCAAATTATTTACATGTAGCAGAAGGGGCTTGATACAGTAGCTGTACTGGAACCTTCAACCTGCAGGTCACATTCAGATGTTTTGTTTCTATATATGAAGTTCAGAAAATGTACCCAGATCAAACAAACTACGTGAAAAGTTATTCAACAATACAAAACAACACACCATATTGATTCTGATTAATCAAATCTGAACCATAAATGCGGATTCAGCATTTGTTCATACCGTCATGGCACAAACTGTGGCAACGTAGTCAAACAGCAAGAAACAATCTGCATTATCAGTTTTGGTAACCTGATATGTGCCAGATCTATGTGTAGCCCCGACTCAACATGTGTTCTGGAACTGCTCCCATACAAAGTATCTAAAAAAAGGGAGGGCCATCTGGTATAATATTTTGAGCTGATTGGAGGACATGCAAGCAAGTATCTATGTCTTTAGTCAATCACAGTAAATTAAGTTTTTGCCAAATCTAGTCGGGAGAAAAGCACAAACATCGTTACCACCAAGAAATGCAAGTTCTTACCTTTGCTAATTTTTCAACAAAGAAATCGTCTCTAGTTCTCCTAAAACAGATTCAGTGGCGTCTCTATGCGTACATCCACCAACGCGGCCATGTTTGTTTTGCTTTGCCTGCCTGGCACTTGCTGCTATCGTCATACCTGAACACCCGCCCCCAAAGCACAATGCTAACAAACAATTGATCCGAACCACCAGTGGAGTCGAGTCAGACAGTTTAGTTGGAGCAGTACAAGATGGATTTTTCCGGGTTTGTAAAACTCCAAACCTAACGAGAATCCAGCTTGCAGCACAAGGTTACCGTTTTAGGGTTTTAAGGTTCCTCATCAGTAAGAGTTTTTTGTTATTGTATAAAGACTTACTACTATTGTGGGGAAATTATCTCATATTAAATTGTAAGTAATACCATCCCTAATGAAAATATAGGATCGTCACTGTATTATTATTATTTTTTTTTAGTTGGTAATCAAACGCTTTTGCAGCATTAATTATGAATGTCATCAAAGTCATATCAGTTTATTATCTACTAATTTGACGTTAAGCTTGTAGGGAGTGATGGTTGAGATTCTTCTTGGCAAAGTTACTCCACAATAAATCCTCCTTTTTTTCTTAAAGTAGTTTTCAGTCTTAAAGCCTCAGGTGTACTTTACTGAACCAAAAATGTGTCGCATATACGATGTGTCAGTGCGTAAAGTGAATACTAAGTAAGAATAACTTTATTTGTCTAATTCACAAGTGCTTTTTTGTCTGGATAGATGATGCTTCACAATGGCACAATGCTGTATCATTAGCACCCACTAAGCAACGTGCAAAGGACAAAGACAAGGAGGAAGAAGAGGATGGAAAGGTTTTCTTTTTGAGGAGGAGCAGCAGGATTTCTGCTGCTGCTATACAAACCGACAGAGATGATGATGATGATGATGACGATGTTGACAAGGATTGTGCGCTGCGTTTCCTGTCAGAGGACCTTTTAGATGAGATTGATGATGACATTGAGGAACTGAAAAGTGTGGAAAGGAAATGCCCCTACTGCCCCGATCGATTTCATAATGGAATCGGACTTGCCAATCACGTGAGAGGCCACTTGAACCGGGTGGGAGTCAGCTACAACGTCCGTCACTTTATATCCCCCGAGGAAGTCAATGAGATTGAGAAGAAGTTTTCATATCAGAAGAAGAAGAAAAAAGGTCAGTTTATTTTTTAACCCTAGCTGTAGAAGGTAGATAGACTCGTCGTACAAGTTGACCTTTGATTTTAGTTGTATGCGTATTGCATCATTTGTCTGAATTAGTTTATATGGAAAAAACCAGACTGAGGCGGTGTAAAGACAGTGTTAGTGTGGTTGTTGGTGGATCTGGAATAAAAACAAAAGCTTCCTTTTCTTCGCAATCTGATGTTTCTTGTGGAAATACAGTCAAGCGGACACTCCTGTTGCATTCTGTCTCTACTGGATTTATTTATTTCTCAATAGTTGTGACAATAGACCCCTTATCAGTCTACGTCACATTCCGCTCTATTGCGCATGTCATTCGCAGAAAGCGTTAGCCATCATGTCTTGTTGTGCTGTTGGTTGTACAAACCGTTTTGATAAAAACAACAAACCTCCAAGTTTTACCGAATCCCATCAACTTGGACCCCTTTCAAGGCAAACAGAAGACATCTTTGGTTGCAAGCCATATCAGAAGAAGTGACTGGAACGAGCAAATCATCAAAAATTTATTGATCTGCAGCGACCACTTAATATCTATTAAGGACAACATGAGTTCAAAAGTATCGCTGGTTAAGTTAGGATCGGTTTAACACAGTTAGCTCTCAGCGATGACAGGGCCAAGCTTTGGCAGCTGGGAGTGCGAGCTGGTTGCGAGAGAAGCCGGCTTCGAGCGGACGGACACCGCTTGTCAGAACTGATCTGGAGAGAGAAAGGAGATCAAGGCTAGTTGGATTTGGAGGATGTTGCGAAGGTTTTGCTCCAAAAAAAGGTCACTGACACACTGCGTTGTGTACGATTTCAGGCTCTCCCGGGAATAGAGACTCGGTGTGTCAATCAGGTTAGAGTGGATATGTGGCCATTGCAGTTTGGGCCATTTTGTCTGGTCATTTATGCACTCACCTGCATGTAATGCGTAGGGGTCTTGAAGTTGTTTTCCATTCACTAAAGTTAACTTTGCTGCATAATCCTTCTGGTCACTTGGTGACAAACTGTTGTAGTATGCAGAAAATATCGCTAGCTAACAATATAGGACACAACGTGAAAACAACCACTGCTTAGAACAACACAGTGTTAAAGGGCCGGCGGCTCTTTCTGCAAACACAATGTGAGCGCATCTGCCAAGTTTGTAAACAAATAAGGAGTCTATAAGACGATGTCTTCTCTTGTGGAGAGTCTCCAGAGCAATAAATTCCTCTCAGGTTTGGTATTAATGTGTCCTGGGTGATCGGATCCCCTCGGGACAGTTCTGAGTACAGTTAGACAGATCCAACCATTGTGGAGTTGATCTGGACCTTATGTCCACATTTATTTAGAGGTCACTGACTGCTAGAAGGTTGCCAGTTCAATCCCAGCTTTTCTTCTCCCCTGAATGTCAAAGGAATCTTCCAAACAAAAGGTCAGAGGGAATAATGGTCAGGACGTGCCACGTTACGTCAGTTGGAATTTTACTTGGCTTTTGTAAAACGTTTTATTCTTTTTCTGTTCAGAGATGAATATGCCAGTGTGCTTGTGATAATTATCCTGCTGCATAGATTAACTGAAAGTCATAAACTGATAACCTTACTTTTATTTTTGTATTTTTACCATATTTGTACCATATTAATATGGCATCTGAATCATATCTAAAAGTTTAAAAGATCAATCAGTTCAAAAGAATTTGTGTTTAAATGAGCTGAGTTTCATTAAAGTAACATACAAATAAAGTTTGTATCAAGATTCCCATTTCTAATGTGATGCCATAAGGCTGAAGTTGACCTGTTCAATACTGGTCCTTGTATTTTGTTGAAAAGACTGTTCGCTTTTTGTAAATTTAAGTAAATTTTTTTTTCAAAAGACATCTAAACTATCACTTTTCTCTTCCTAGTTGCCAACTTTGACCCGGATACATTCAGTGTGATGCACTGTGAGTTTTGCAGCGCTGGCTTCGACACGCGCGCCGGCCTGTCCAGCCACGCCCGTGCCCACCTCCGCGACTTTGGCATCACTAACTGGGACATCACCATCTCGCCAATTCACATTCTGAGGGAGCTGTTCTCCAGGAGGCCAGACCTGGTGATACCCACGGACCCCCCACGCAGTCTCTGCAGCTCCCCGGAGGTGGAGGAAGATCTGGATGATGACCATGAGAAAGACTCTGAAGAAGAGGGAACGATGGAGGTAAAGTTGGAGGGTGAGCCAAGCGTAAGGAGCCGCAGTACATCTGGTGTCTTACCTTCAGCACGTTTAAAGAGGAAGAAAGCAGCGGACTGTAAAGGTGAGTTTTTATTTTGTATTGAATCCGTGTTGAGTTTAAACGAGATCCGTGTGCATGTGTAGTTTTCTCCAACATTTTATCAACATGCACATTTGATTAACTAAATATTTTAAATTGATCTTGAGTGCATGACTATTAAAAAGATACACAAAATAAACGAGTGAGTAATTTGTTTTAAACAGACTAAACTAAGAAATTTGTGGTTGTTTAGTTGACATTGATGGATTTCATAGCTGTTACCTGCTGAAATTGTTTGGCGTTTGAACTTGGAATTATAAAGATGCCAGGAGAGTAAAGATGGTTGCACGTGCCCAGACATGTGTCTGTTTGCTTTTGTTCACTATAATAAAGAGACTTACTGGAGTGACAGTCTGATCAGGTGCTTGAATCAGGAGCTCCAGAGAAACTTATCTCCAGGAAGACAGTGCGTGCGTGTGTGTGTGTGTGTGTGTAGAGTTGTCCCTTGATGCCCGTGGTTGATGTGTCCCCACTTACGCCTCTACTCGATTGGTCACGCCTTAGTTCCGCGGTGCATATGGGGGCAAAATGGCTGCTTCCACCTCCCCGCAGACCCAAACAATAGCGGAGAGACTGTCTGGCTCCTGCCGCCGGGAGTCCGATGCACTGCGGACCGGTGAGTACCGCGCGCATTGAGTCCTGCGCACCCCGCGTGCCCTCGGACATCAGACGACGGCGGCGGCGTCGCGCTGCACGTCTCGCGCCGCATCTCCAGTCACACTGACTGTACTGTTACCAGACAACAGCCATTAAAAACAACTCTTTCTCGCGTGAGACCATGGAAAAGAGAGCTCGTGCCGCGCACAGCCATGCAGGTAGCTCATGACACGCATGTCAAAAGCTCATAAAGCGGGTCATTGTTATCGTTTCGGATAGAAAGGGGAGTTGGCCCCATTTAGCGAGAGAAATTTGGATCATATTCTCAGTTATCCAGTTGTTGTTCCAGTTTCTGTGCTCTTTAGTGCCTGCGGGGTGTTTATTTCACGTCTCGTCCTGTATTTTTAACGCTGCAGGATATGTAAAATTTACCTACAGTTGCCCAATCCTCGCCATTTTACTTTGCTTTGATTTTTGATAGAGGACACGCTGTGCTGCGTTCAAGCGCGCACGCACGTCTGTGATGTTTCCAAAATCAACCGAGCGAGAAGAAACGCTGTAACTTATGTGTAGTGAGCGTGATTATAATCTGTAATCTTATCACAACTTATCCGGATCAGCGAAGTAGAATGAAAGTGTCACTTTTTTTTTACCTGCGAGTGTCGGGTTCGCCCAACCCGAATGGATACGGACTCAAGTTCGCATCTTCTACTTAAATATTCTCCTCCTTATTTAAAAATAATCTCATTAGTCTTGTCATTTGAGTCTGTGTTATAATAAAGGGTGTTATAACGCTGCGATGTGACACTGTCGCTCTTTTACAGTCAGGAGATGAAGCGCAGAGACGCCCACCAGACAAAAAGCATTGTCTGTCTCTACGTCTCTTTTGATTTACCGATTTGTCGCAGAAAATGGCACTTTTGTCCCTGGAATATGCCTGACTGCGGAGAAACCCAAGAGTGCCACGTTTGTTTCACAGTGTAGTGAATTTCTAACTATCTGACTCGGATTTATCACTTGAATATAAATATAAATATAGATATTCTTGTATATTTTCCTTCTTCAAGACACTGTTGCAAAAACTGGGAAATTACAGACACAGGGCGTTAATTATGATTTCAAACTCTCTTTAGTTATATTTTCAAGTGTTGTTTGTAATTATTAATTAGCCAAATTTACATGGAAATTCAGCACGAGTTTTTTTTTGCTTGTTTTGCCTTATGTTTAGGTGAGGATGAGGAAGCAGCCGAGGAAGAGGATGAGGAGGATCTGCAGCTTTCAGCTCTGGATCACTTGAGCTCCAGTCCTGGGAAAACTGACAGCATCCCTCCTCTGGAGGATGCAAACACCAAGGGTGAGGAGGAGGAGCAGGTGTACGGGGTGAATTTAGGATCCAACATTAAGGCGGGGGGGTAACTTCTCACCAAGTTGGACTGAGTTACACATTTAAATTGATATATATATGGTACTTTAATTTGAAACCTAGATTATTTCTCATAACTTTTTCCTGTTTCTGTCAAGAAACATTTCTAACATTTCTAAAACCCATTTTACTGTGTCAGGTTGTTGGATTAAATCATTATTGTTTCAAATAATTATCAGTTCAAATATAACAGACCTGTTTCAGGGGTGGGTGTTGCTTGGTTAATGAAAAATCAGTCAAGAAGATCAAGTTACAGCAAAAAAATCCCAACATGTTGACATTTATTCTTTCAGTCTTACATTATATGAGAAAAGTTCATTCCATCATCAAAACAAATATCTATTCCAACTGTTTTCAATCTCTGTCTGCAGTTCTTTGTTTTCGCTGCCACTCACAGAAAAATACTGCAGTTAAATCTGCTGCAACATCTACTTTGTAAAATTGGTTACCTCCATTTTGCAGCCTGCTCGTATTCTGATCATTACAGTAATGCATCAGCGAGAGCTCTTTGTTCTTTGTGGTCGCAGCAAATACAGACAAGGAGGTTTCTGGGAGTTTTGCTTAGTGCTTTCTTAAAAAAAATTTTTAATGTGGCCAAAGTGTCCTGGTGGTGGTGACAGCGTAGCGCTTCAGTGTGTCCAAGTCATTGTGTTGTGTCACATGACTAAATGTGCAGCCCATCAAACATGGTATCGTTAGGAACATTATTGAAGCACAGGTTTGTATTTACCTACTCAAAATGTTGAAACATTTCCAATAAATTTAAAAATGATTAGTTGCTTTTAATTTAATCTAGTGGTTTGTGTTGGATCAGGAGAGTCCGACTGCAGGTCAGAAAGATTCATAAACAGCTTAAAGTCCAACTACTTAAACAATTTCAGTCAAACTTAAGTCACGTTTGTTCAGTTCTGGTTCTGGAATCAGTTCACACAGAAAGAACAACCTCTTTGTAATATTAGTGTCGTTCTGCTGCTTCATTCCCCCCAAAAATGATCAATTTCCTGTTACTCAGGTTCATGTCAGTTTGGGTTTCAAGGATTCACTTCAGAGGGGGTGAAGGGCCACATGAGGCTCCAGAGCCGCAGGTTGCAGACACCTGACTTAAAGCAGAACTAAATAACTTTCATATTGTTAAGCTACAGTTTTGAAACGTGTCTAAGTGGATACTCACCGAAAAACATGTTCAGCTTCATATTAGACACAAATAAACTAAATAACTTCAGTAATTCGGGTCTCAGATGGAAGTGGTGTTCTGGTGATTTATGCTGCCCTTAAGAAAAATGCCACCATAGTACGAATTTACAACTTATTTTATCACAAGATTTCATTCAAAGTTTGTACAGTATTTCTGTTTATGGCGAGTGTGTCATGTTAATTATTTAAACATACTTCTATTCCTTCCCTGATGTTTTCTATATAAAAGCCCTCTGGGTCCTTGTCGGCCATTATTGGGTCCTTCTCCACTGGGTGTGTCCAAACATTTGCCTGTCGCTCTGACAATGCAAAGAAAGTAAAAATAACATCATATTTAATAGAAGCAAAAATAAAATAAACAATAAATCAGTTCATTGAAGTCAAGATTGTAGAACGGCACATGTACATAAGGAATCTGTAGCACATCTCAACAGGTTGCATATTTCAATAGAACACCGGTTCCAGCAACAGCTGTCTGAGACACGGCTGCTGAAAAGTTTTTAGTACCGCTTTAAGACAAGTGATAATTATAACATCTCTGACAGACAAACCCATAATTACTGTGTTGTTACTGCAAAAGATACGCAACAGGTAGAAGGAGGGAATGGTTCTCTGGGTTCTGGACTAAAAGAGGAAGAAAACCCAGAATGGTTCCGTAAAAGCCATTAAACCTGCAGGAATAGTAGGACAGATGTTAGAACACCTGGTATTATTGTGTTTGTAGCTTGAAGTGAAACCGTGTACATGTTGTATATGTTAACTGAGCTCTAACTAACTGACCAGTTTTCGATAGTTTTTAATCATCTGATTTGATGTTTTGACCTTTTGCAGTGAAAAGTTTAAAGTGCGAGGTGTGTAACTCTCAGTTTGGAAGTAAGCGCGGCCTGTCCATCCACGCACGTGCTCACCTGCGCCAGCTGGGCATCACCGTCTCAGAGAGCAGTGGGCCGTCTGTTGAAATCCTTTACAGAATTGCCAAGGAGCGCAGCATCGATGGGAAAGTCAACCCGTTGTTTCTGAAGCATGTCACAAAGAAGACCCCCTCTCTGTCCGTTCCCCTGAAGGATGAGCAACTAGAGGACGTGGAGGAGAAGCCCCTCCCTTTCTCCACGCTGGCTAAAGCAGGTAAAGCAGGCCGACTGTCCTCTTCTTCTCCCACGCCCACACCTTCTCCCGGTGCCTCTCCAGTTCCATCTCATTCTGTCTCACCTTCCTCGGTAGTGAAGAAAGCCCCCATTTCCTCTCTACTGCCCGTGTCTTCCCCCTTGCGCTCACCAGAGCACAAGGCTGGGGCAATAAAAAGCTTGACCTCTAACCTTTCTGCGGCCTCTACAATTCCTACAGCCAAACCGCTCTGGGCGCCACAGGAGAGCGATGCTCCTCTGAACCTCAGTAAGCATCACTGTCCTGAACCAAGTTTGATTTCAGCTGAAGGTTAATCTTATGAATTAATCTAGTTATTTTCTTCTTGCAGCACTGGAGGCGGAGTCTGATAAGGACATCGTTTGCCAGCTGTGTGGCGCCTGGTTTGAAACACGCAAAGGCCTATCCAGCCACGCTCGAGCCCACTTGCGACACTTTGGTGTGGAGTACTCGGAGTCTAAGGGTTCCCCCATCAGCCTTCTGAACCAGTTCATGGATACTGATGACTTCACACACAAAGCCAGTGAGCTGGAGCTGGACAGTCCCACAGAGCCACCAGGCACAACTTCAACACTTTCCTCATCAAAACAATCCCTGCTGACACTCTCCTCCACTTCATCTTCATCACTCCAGTACAAGGTGACTACAGCTGGAGGTGGGTCGACATCCAAAGCTACCTCTTCCACTGCCTCGTCTTTACCTGGCCCACCTGCCAAGCGTCTCAAGGCCTCTTCCATGCAGGTCTTCCGCCTCAGTAGTGGGGAACTCATGGCTGTTTCACACAGTGAGTAATGCATAACCTGGTTTTATTTGTGTGATTTAAATGATTGAATGAAGTAGAGCATTTTCCTTTTACCATAAACCGATAACGTGATATCTGTCTCGTCTTTTAGATGATCCTCCAAAAGAAATAGGCTGCGAATACTGCGGGGAATACTTTGAGAATCGCAAGGGACTTTCCAGCCATGCTCGCTCCCACCTGCGCCAAATGGGCATTACAGAGTGGTCTGTAAATGGCTCACCAATTGACACCTTGCGGGAGGTCATAACAAGGCGTGGCCTGCCTTGTGCACTTCCTCTAAAACCTCTCAAAAGTCCACCTCCAACTTCTCCAGCACCCCCTCGTTCCCCTCTGTCAGCCTCCTCATCACCCTCCAGCACTATCCTCAGCCGCCTGCCCTTTGCCTTCGCGCGGCCCTCTAGTCCTCCTCAGTCGGCAGCGTCCAAATCCAGCTCAGCTCCTTTGACGTCTTTGAGCGGTTTAACACTCAAACCGAAGCCCGAGCCGATGCTGCTGGAGGTCACCACACCCGGTGTTGTGGGGAGATCTGGAGGTTTTCCTGCAGAGTCTCTGAACTCTAACTGGAGCAGCTCTGACAACGTGTTCCCTCTCAACTTAGGTAATTTAAAAATGAAATTGATAGACAGGTTGCGTGGTGGTTCAGTTGTTTATACCATTTCCTTGCAGCAGATTCATATTATCACCGTATGTATGTGTTGATTCTGGGGAAAGACGAGAAACTTGCTTGTTAGATTCACTGGTAATTCCTAGGTGTGAGTGTAAATGGTTTGGTAATGGACTGGCAGCCTATCCAGGGTGTAGCCTGCTTCTTGTCCAGATGGTCGCCTGCAGCGCTTCACAGGAATAAATGGGTCTAGATGGATAGATGGATGGAAATTCATTGGCAGTAATGCTTCATTCTTTGGAAAATCATTACATAATGATAAAAATACGTACAATATCATAAATGACAATAAAATATACAACGTGAAATTATATAAAATTGTCCCCTTGAAACCTGGTTTGGACTTGGTGCTGTCTTAAAAACTACCTTCAGAAACGATCTATAAACAAATAGAGTATGAAGTATGATACAAACATGATTCTTGTGTAAGTAACGTTACACGATTTCCCTTTTTAAAACATAAAGTACCCATTTTCCTAAAGGGCATTTATAAGATTAAGTCACCAGTATGTTAGCTTTATTAAATAGTTTGCTTTTGCTCTGTCTCCAGCTGTAACTCATGAAGTGGAGCCTACCAGGGACATTCGTTGTGAGTTCTGTGGAGAATATTTTGAGAATCGCAAAGGTCTCTCCAGCCACGCGCGCTCCCATTTACGGCAAATGGGCATCACAGAGTGGTCGGTCAACGGCTCGCCCATCGACACCCTGAGGGAAGTCATAAAAAAAAGAGTGGCAGGTGGCTCATCCAACTCGAACCAGGTAGTGAAGAAAGAGTCCAGTCAAGGAACCAACAGTCCCTTATGGGAAAACATGGGAGGCTCCAGCAGCTCGGAGGGTTTGGGTGTTTCAGGTTATCAGTCCTCCAAATTCCGTAAATCTCCTCTTAGTTTGGTCCAGTCTGGGTCAAGGTTCCAAAAGCAGGGTCTGGGATCTGCAGGTCCATCTTCCCCACAACCAGCAGGAAAATTTTTCAGGGTGTCCCCACTGGGCAAAAGGCCTTTATCAGAAGAGACCCAGTCAGGAGGGACTGCTCAGTCACATCGACTTAAGACTTTCTCATCACTTCCACATGATTTCTCCTTAAAAAGAAAACCCTCGCCCGACAAGCATGCACACCAAGGTAAGTTGTATCTACTTTACTAATACTGAGTCCTATTTGATCAGCATCCCTGATTTACTTTCTCCCCGTGCTTCTCAGACCCCAGTTGTGAGCTGTGCGGCTTCTACTTTGAGAACCGTAAGGCGTTAGCCAGCCACGCGCGAGCCCACCTGAGGCAGTTCGGTGTGACTGAGTGGTCCGTAAACGGATCGCCGATCGAGACGTTGAGTGCTTGGATGCGCAGCCGGCCACAGAAGGTGCTGGAGATGCACCGGAGTTACATGCAGGGGAACCGCTCCACCCTGAAGAAGGTGAGGAGAGGCTGGCGGTTGTTGGTGAGACTGCAGAAGTACTCTGAGATCAGTGAGAAGGATTTTATAAATGGATGAAGCTTCAGCACAGTTTGTTCCAGCCATGTATGGGTGGGTTTTTTCACACTTCCCTTTCAGGTTAAACAGCTATGCAGTGAGAGCTCATAACCCCCTCGTTCTACTTCTCGACATAGTTGCTCTTCTTCTTGTGTCTTTGAATATGTGTTGTTCTTTGAGATGAAGGAGGTCTCAGCTGGTGGTGTGACAGACATTTTCTGTCTTGCAGAAAGCTGCAGACGTGTTGTCTGGCAGTTCTGTGCCTTACTGTAGATCTTGTGTCTTTACTCTCAGTAAAAGAGGGCTGTGGGGACAGATGCCAGAACAACTCAGCTATTCACTTGATAGTTGCCATAGTAACCAGGGTCCCTGGCAGCTTATGTTACATCTTCAAATAAATTATAGCAAGATGTTGATGGGAGGAAATGTATGTTTTTTTTCTTTTTCCATTTTTTCCCGTCTTTGAATTCGTTTCTGAAGCTTTTCTTCACTGTCACACCTTTTCCTTAAGCTGTGATTTGACACAAAGGAGCAGATTGAACCTTTTATCTTTTCTCTTAGTAATAGAAGTGTAAAGGTTATTTCATCTCAGAGAAGTAAAGCCATATAATTTGTAGGTATTGTACTCGGACTCCTGTGTCTAAGCACCAGATAAAGACTGATGGTAGAATCAGAAATAATGTCGAAGACAAAAACAGATTTAAAACTGTAATAATAAATAGTGCCAATGTTCTCATGTTTCACATTGGAGTGTTCTTATACTTTATAAGCTTCACTAGCTCAGTCTTATGAAGCTGAATAATTCTTAATCTCCCAAATATGCTTGAAATGTTAGAATTATTATCCTATAACACACTAACTAACTCATGTTATTAAAAACTCTTTACCCCTTGTTGGAATAAAGAAATGGGTTATTAGTGCATATTTTAACGTCCAAACTACAACAACTTGTGGTGTAAAACGTTGGCTTTGTGAAGTGTTTAAAACAACAGTCCTAATACATTCTGATCAGTCACACTGGCTGTTTTTCAACTTGAGTGTGTGTTACAGGGTGATTGTCAGACTTCCCTGGTATTTCTCATTTTTGCTGCAGAGCTTTTATTCTTTACGAGTTATACAAAAATCAGACACTAAAAAGTTGCAAGAGTTGTATTAGTGCTTTCACTTTTGTAGCTTCACTAATTTACAGTTTTTATATGCACACATATCTAAATACATATAATTGACAATGGGTCTTTTTATTTCTGGCAAATTCTTCCTCAGTTGGTTTGTCCACTTGACTCATGGGACACTACTGGCAGCTGCCTAAGAAGCATTGTTGTGAATTCTGGGAGCTGATTGGCTCAGATCAGCACATGGTCATGCACCCTGGAAGCTGATTGGCTCAGATCAGCACATGGTCATGCACCCTGGAAGCTGATTGGCTCAGATCAGCACATGGTCATGCATCCTGGGAGCTGATTGGCTCAGATCAGCACATGGTCATGCATCCTGGGAGCTGATTGGCTCAGATCAGCACATAGTTGTGAGTCATGGGTGCTGATTGGCTCGGATCAGCACGTGGTCATGCACCCTGGAAGCTGATTGGCTCAGATCAGCACATGGTCATGCATCCTGGGAGCTGATTGGCTCAGATCAGCACATAGTTGTGAATTCTGGGTGCTGATTGGCTCAGATCAGCACATGGTCATGCTTCCTGGGAGCTGATTGGCTCAGATCAGCACATGGTCATGCACCCTGGAAGCTGATTGGCTCAGATCAGCACATGGTCATGCACCCTGGAAGCTGATTGGCTCAGATCAGCACATGGTCATGCACCCTGGAAGCTGATTGGCTCAGATCAGCACATGGTCATGCACCCTGGATGCTGATTGGCTCAGATCAGCACATGGTTGAAAAGAGATAAATGAACACTTCATTTATGCAGGTGGACAACATGAGACAAGATGGAAATACATGACATGAATAAATATAAGAACATATCTGGACTAAAACTACATACCTTGAGGAAAGGAAACTTTAAACATGGAAAAAACAGGAACCAAAAACTAAGAAAAAATATATTCACTTTACTAGAACTAAAAAAATAGCAATAAAACAAACAGGTGAAAACAAAAGCATGTAGAAACCTGGATAAATCTTGCAACTAAAAACAACTAAGATTCCAGGAAGATGATAATTCATGCTTTAAAACCCCACAATTTAGCAAAATTCAAGATATTCTGCAAAGAAGAGCAACCAGTAATACTTTAACAGCTATGAGAAAAACCCATTATTGTGATGGCTTGATTGCAGTTGTTGCCACCAAGGGTGGCCCAATCATTTACTAGGTTTATGGGACAATTACTTTTTCACATAGGGCCAGGTTGGTTTGGATAGCTTTAACTTTCTAAATAAATTCAATCATATATAATAATTGTATTTATAATTTGTTTGATCCGACAAAAAAGCAAGCATATCCCTTGTATTGGCACTGCCATGTTTTAGTTTTGAAGCCAAAGTATGTATAATAGAAATGTGAAGTTATATTCTCACCTACTTAACCACACACATTTTTTTAGCATTAAATAATTACAACTATGTTAGAAACATGTATATTTAAACATTTTACAACAAGGTAAGAGCCACACGAATCCACAGAAGTCTAAAAATCTGAACAATCTGTAAATCTCATTTATTTACAGTGAGGGGGCGGGGCTTAAAACAGCAGGCCTCAGGGGGCGGATTTTGTTTTTGCTTCAAATGTTACATTTTTGTGTCTAGTTATTGTGTGTGGCAGTTGTATAAATATAGATATTGTTTTTTATACAAAAGGTGTGCAGGAGGTTGTTATCTGAAAATTAGACTTTAATATGTTTATGAATTTAATGGTACACAAGTCAAAGAGTACCCACTGCAGAAATACAGCTGTTCCAATAACTTGGACCAAAATACATCTGGTGTCATAAAACAAAACAACAAATGTTCCTTACTATGCACTGTTAATTTTTTCACACATTTCTACTTCTAAGACAGGGTTAGTATTTTCTTTTGAACCCTTCTGGAAACGCTGTGTTCTGCCCTCTGCTGGTGGATCTAATTACTACACATGAAATGTTCTAGTTTGATGTTATGAAGGGATAACTTAATAAAATACTGTATTTAATTATATAATTATTATATTATTAGCAATGAGGCAGTTCAGTTTCTTAAATAATTGCATTTTGAGTCTAATATTAAAAGTAAAAGGATTAAACCTTTTTTAAAGGTATTTTGTAGCCAGTTAAAAATCATTTTGTTTCTTATTATTTAAATTAATTATTTGCACTTTTTTCCTTCCTCATTACAGAAGGTGCTCTCCTCGTCCTCCTCTTCCTCTCAGTGGTCCTCTTCTTTGGCTGCGAGCCTAGTTCGCCCTCGAAGCCACGACGTCGGCCAGGGTTCCTCAGAGATCGCGGAGGATAAATCTGGTTCCAGGTTACAGGAAGCTCCCGTCCGCTCCGCTCGCAGCAGTCCCAGCTTCTCGCGGCTCAGCGGGAGCCTCCCACTTCAAGCACAGGTGGCTCGCAGCGAGCTGAATGTCCGCCTGCCAAGAGGTATGTAAACATGAACATTACTCAGCACTGAACACTGCAGGGTTTATACACCTGTATGCACCTGAGACACTGCCAGGTCACCTTTATTTAACCAAGCAACTAATACAAAACCTGATACACAAAGTGGTTTAAGGTGGAGCATAAGGAAGTGGCTGTGGCAGGGCCGGCCCTGAGCATTGGCCACTCAGGCCTAGGGCGCCATCTGCTGGAGGGGGCGCCAAATCCCAATTATTATCATTGACAAAAGGTAAAAGCATTTTATCTGTTGTTACGTTTTATAATTGTTTACTGTTAATATTGTTTTGTTCCATTTATAGTCTGTACTATTAATTTTAGTATAAATAATTCAATTTTATTTATATAGCACATTTAAAAACAACAGCAGTTGACCAAAGTGCTTTACAGGGGATAGGACAGTCATAACAACAATAAATATTAAAAAAATATATATAAATATTTATTGCAACGTAATCCAGTTATGCTGTTTCTGTTCTGGACTGTAGGGGGCACCAAAATCTTTTTTTCACCTCGGGCACCATGCAGCTCAGGGCCGGTCCTGGGCCGTGGGGCCTGAATTCACCAGCGTGGTTTTGTCATTAGGATTTTGAATCACAACTGACCCATGCTTCAGCTTTGAGCCCTTCGTGCTGTATTCTGGCGTGTAGCTACATCCTGATGCAGACTGAGCCAGTTCTCCCAGTGTGGTGCAGTTGTGGTCATATGTTGTAAGATCGTCATGGGAACAAGCTGAAGGAGGCTTGTCAAATTCCCTGCAATCCAGTCACTTTCTAACAGCTCCTGTTTGTTGTTAAATCAGTAAAATATTCATTTTTTTCTTAAATTATATACTCATCTTGAAATTAAATTAAATTAAATGATAAATGCAACTATTTATATGATTATTTTTGTTATAACTTTTGTGAAATATTAAATTCAATCAAGACAATAATTTCCAGTGTGACTTCGAGTCAATCCAGAATGATTTCAGAACCCACATGCGCGTCGTGGATCAGTCAAACATTTTGTTGTCTTCTTCTCTTTTATTAAAGGTTTTGAGCGCCGGCCTTTGAAGCACCCAGCTTGTCCAGATGGACCAGAAAGGGACAGTGGCACTCCAAAGCCCCCACGCACAGGCACCGTCCCCGCCCTTCTGCCCAAACCACCCTCCTACCCGCTGGTCAAGCTGGTGGGGAAACTCTACACCTTGAAGTGCCGGTGAGTTGAACCCGTCTGCTGTTACGGCGTGGCGCTAATAGAGCTGCTGTGTTTTAAATGGCTCACCAAGGAGTTTTGGTTCTGATGTAGCTGCAGTAGATTTGTTCTTCTCCTGAGGGAGACACTGAGTTTTACATGTTTTTAGTTTATTTCTAACTCACGTCTGTTTTTCTGCACCAGGTTCTGTGAGGTGGAGTTTCATGGTCCGCTGTCAGTTCAGGAGGACTGGATCAGACACCTCCAGCAGCACATCCTTAAGATGAACTACAACAAACCGGCTGCTCCCAAAGCAGCCACCACAGAGTCCTGTACCCCTCCAGACCCGGCCCAGGTCCAGCCCCCTGCTCCGGCTTCCACCCCTACCTCCAGGACCGCTACCACGCCAACCCGGTCCACAGCTCCCAGCAGCCCCTCCCCCTCTCCTCCAACCCAATGTGCTCCGGCCATAACTGCCACAGATATCGTACAGATCTCCGAGGAGCAGCCCACCATCATACCAACTCCCATTCCTCTCCCCACCCAGTTAGTGTAAGCTCGAACTCACCGCCCACTTTCATGATTCCACCTTTTTGTTTCTCCAGAAACTTGTTTGTCCTCCAGTTTCTGTTGTTTGACCTTCACCAGGCGTCATTCAGGAGGAACATCCTTCATCTAAAGAGCTCTCAGAGCCCCAAAGTACTTCTGAAGCAGCTTTAAACTGTTTCTAAGTCCTGTTACCATGGGAACGAGGCTCTCCGTGCTCATCAGTGGACTGGGGAAGGATGATTAGGGGAACTGTTCAAGGTCAGGAGGAGAGATTATATAAAGTTTTGTGTTTGCCTTGTTTATAATGAATGTTCAGACATTGCTGTACTTCTTCCATTCGAGGGGAGATTAAGAAGCTAATAAACCCTTTATTAAACAGACCTGCCTACTAAAGCCCCGCCCCCGCACACCTTCCCTCTTATGATTAAGACTTGTGAGACTGCGACACCTTCTGCCAGCATGCTGGTAGTAACGCTACCAGCCTCACTTACAGTTTCAATATAAAGGACGTCTCCAGTCCTGTTAGTCTCACGTATGAGACTTTAAACTTGTAACACTTAGTGTTTTTTTAAAAGCACTTTTAAATTTGACAGCGTCATTCAGCACTTGAAAAGATGTCATGAATGGCTTAACATGGACTTTGAACTCCGATTGAAACAAGAATCTAGAAGCACAGCCGAGACGGGGGGGATTTTTTTAATGTAACACTGTTTCCAAAACTGACGTATATTTAGCTTGAATGTAGCGTAAAGCATCTATTCTTATTCACTCATACGCAGACACAATCAAACATAAGCCCCTCCCCCCACGCCACTATGATGGTTGTACCTGTCATGTTTCCACATTGATAATAACTAGACAAAGATCTGTAACGTAGAAGCCCAAACAAGAACAGCAGTCTGTCGCGGCGAGCTGCAGGTGAGGGAAAAACTGAGCATCAACACCAATGATCTGTTATTTATTAGTCTGGACAAAGTCCTGTGTGTTTATATGAAGGGGATACTGCAGCCCGCCACTAGAGGGCAGCGCATCTTGTTTCTGCTTTAACTTACGTTGTGGTTCTATGTCTAGTTAATATATACGTCAACAGTGGCGACTCATTTCAGTTTGTCATTCATAGTTGCCATTTTTTCTTCCTGCCTTTTCAGTGTAACCCAAATAATTTATTTTTTATTTTGCATCTGAATGTTTTTAAAGCTAAAACTTAGGAGTGTTTAAAAATAGTGTTTGTTTGTTTTTACATAGAAAAAAAAAAAAACTGTTTTAGGAGAAAGACTGAAGTAAACCTGCTTGACGGAAATACACCTCCTCAAAATGAACGAAAGTGTGAGCCTGTTTGTTGAAGTCCGATCAGGACCGGCGATGTGCCAAAGAGTCTGTTTACTTCCGTATCCTGCCTCTGTAAAGCTGTTTACATTGGACCTGATGGGGGAGGAAACCAGCACAGAACAATCCGCTCGACTTCTCTGATCTTAAAAGGCTCGGGCGCCTGGAGCCGCCTCGTGGTCTGAATGTTGTCGCTGTAATTCAACATGAAACTAAAGTCCCAGATTCTGTTTAAGATCCTGCAAAGTTCTTTATTTTATTTAAAAACACGACTTGTATCCACTTACAGGTGAAACATTAGATCAGTGGAACATGAGCGATCGATACAAATATAATCCTCAAACCTTTTTATGGAGTAAACATACGTACTTATATAACATGTACTTAAAGGACCTGCTGGCGCTGATAGAGTTGGCCAGCGTTTCTGTTAGCGAGGTAGTTAATCAATAAGTGATCTTATTTACTTTACTGTGATTTGATTTTCACCTTTGATGCTTTGAACTTTTGTTGTTCCGTGTTGCTCTAGTCCTGCGATCTTAGCAGTGTTTCTTATTTTACCTGTTAAGTTTCTCCAAGCTGAAACTTTGGTGCTGGTGGAGATTTTGCAGGTTTTTCTGTGGCAAGTGACTGAATCATTTTCTTTGGGTTTTTTTTGTGACGATCACTTCCCAGTATCAATAAACGGACTTCATGAGGGGACCACATTGCGAGGTTGAGATGAGATCCTCCCTCTCTGCATTCGCTGGATGTTTAAAGGTTGTCGTGGCAACGTGGATGTGAGCGATCGGAGCTGGAGAGCGAGTCCGACGAAGCCTCGGCTAGTGCAACCTGCTGTTCTGTGTGCAGAGGAGTGTGTATGTGTATGTATGAGTGTGTAGAAACACAACAGCAGCATTAAGAAGAGAAAAATGCAGTTGAGAAACAAAGTTTACTGTAAACAAAAAGGTAAAGTTTTAAGTAAATCAACTCCAGAACAAACAATAAATGTGATTTCAATTTCAGACGTTGTGTCCGGGTCTGTTTTATAGAATTACAGCACATTATGTGCACGTGTGTTGAAGATATTTGCAGATGTTTCTGTTGTTGTGTGCTGGAACTTGGTTTTGACCACCAGGGGGCAGTAGAGTACAATAGTTGACTTTAGTTTTAATTTGAAACGCATCACAGCTTAAAATCCCACTTAGGTACTTAATTGATCTAATAATACATAAAACTTAAATCAATAGAGTTGAAAACAATCTAAAATATAGATTTTATTATTGGTGTCATTTAAAATTCCTATATGTGCAACAAAAGTATTCCCAACATTTTTTATACATGTTACATTTAGTAACAAAAATACTGAAAGTTTCAGACTTTAATCTGGATAAATTGTAGAATTCAAACAATTTCACAAAGAAGAAGAATTAATACCTGCCTGTTGTAGATGACGTCAGTTTGGAGAATCAGGGATTAAATCTGTTTATGGGATAATCTACAATAAGTAGATCGCTACCAACTAAAAACATCTACATTGATTTATACAAACACTTCTGAAAACCTTTGCATTATGTTATTTCACATACAATTGTTCAGTTATTTGCAGCAGCTAGCTGTTCCTGCATTAATAATGTGAGATTATAAAACAATGTTTGCATTAATTGTTATTAAACATTTGAGATTGGAGTCGTTTTTAAATAGTAAGCTACTTTATTGTTGACCTAGCTAGAATTGGCTGTTAGTTTGACAACTGGATTAAAACTAATCTCTTTTTCTTTAAACTGAGGCTGTTCACAGAGATTACAGGTACAATGTGAGTTGTTAAAAACCACCTCTCAGAAAAGATTATTATCCCAAAGTTATCAGTTTTTATTATTCTCAGGGAAAACATACACGAATCTGCATAAGCAGAAGATATTACTTGTCTCTGGCAATCGATACGATTAGGGATGCAACAATACCAATACTTAGATCTGAGTACTTGCCAATACCGAGTACCAATGCTGATACTTCTAATACACACACACAAAAAAAGCAATGAATCGGAAGACAGATTTTATTTATTGTTCTCTGCCTGTTACAACAAATAATAAACTAAAATAAAATAAAAAAAAAATGTCCACAAAACTAAAATTAAGTTTCCACATTAAGTATCATTTGATGGTATTGTTAACTAACTGATACCAATACGGGTACATTCGAATGGTATCGGCCCCGATACCTGATACCAGTATCAGTATCTCTAAATACGATCAATGACTGTGTTTCAAAAAGGTTCTGCTGCCACTTTTGAGAACACCAACAGTAGATATTTGTATATTGTACGTTCCAAATCCTTCAAAATAGCAGGTTTTCTTTTTAAAGCAGCTGAAAGTATCCAAGTTCTTTTTACACAGTGTTTTTATTTGGACAGCTGCTTCCACGCTGTATGAACAAAGGCGCCTTATGTTCTTTGGAACATCTGTGTGGATCACACAGATGTGGGATGGATCTCTCTGACACGAGGAAGAACTATATAGAACTAGATCTGAGTGGGACGACTTCAATCTAAGCTTTGAATATTATTTTTTAAAAATGGGATAAAAAACAGTTTAAAAGTATGAAAAACATTTAATTTCAATGAGAAAGAATTTGGATTTTTATTCCTATTAAAATCTGCTGATGCATTTTAGGGTTAAAACACTGATGTTTAAATCAGATGATTGTGAGTGATTTCAGGTTGGACTTAAAAACATTTATTTAATGTTTAATGATTGTAGTTTTACCACCTGTAAACAACAGAATTAAGATGAGAAGCCATCAGTAACCACACAGTGTTAATCCCGGCACGAAGCAGCAGCTCTGTTCAGTGGATTTATTCCAGCTTTCATCCAGGAAGGTCATCAGTTCAAGGCTGCGATGATGTTTAGATTTCGTTGATAATGTTTAGATAAGAGGAAAGTATTCTTGACTTTTTATCAGAAGATGTTCTGCTGGAATTGAATTTTTGATGAATTCTTGCTTCCTGATCATCATGATGCCAAAGTGTCACAGAAAAACATTTAAATTTAAAACTAAAGGCTGCATAGATTTTAATCTGAAATACCTAAAAATGTGTTAGGAACCCTTATGTTGTGGTTTGAATCAAACTCAAAAGTCTCTTAAAAGAAGTTATTTTGACTTAACAGCAAGTTTCCTCAACAGGAAATCATCTGCTGCTTTTAATTGATATTTGTTTTAAGCCTTAAAAAAAAAAACTGGAAGCACATTTGTGTATTTCATGCCATGAAATCTAACTTGATCCCCTGCTACTAGTGATGGACCTGGATTTCATTAGTTTTGCTTTGAGACGTCCAAAAAGACAGAAAGACAACACGAGCTGAACTTGCACAACAAAGAGTCATTTTCTTTTTTCTGTTTGTTAGTCTGGCTTCAGTAAAATGTTTCATCCACATGCTTTTTACTCGCAGCATGATCAAAACGTAATATTTTTATTGGAGGAAACTTCGGAGGCCAAACCGACTGAAGGGAATCAAACTGCCAATAAGTGTCACACGCTGGAGAAAATGTTTGAAGCTCGTCCGAAGTCGCTGGCGTTGTCTCTCGTCACACCTTCAAAGGCTATAAATAAATAATGTTTTATTGTATTAAATAAATCAGCTATTTGAGTGGCCTCAGTCTGGAGAAACAGAGACTAGTTCTGACCACAGGGACGCTGTAGCGGTGGAACCAACGTCAAAAGTGGATTCATTGCATCTTAAAAACAAATAATACCAAAAAATATTATTGTTCACAACCTTTTCACACAACCCCTCTTCAAAAAGTCGACTGTTTCCTTCTGAACTGTTTCTGAACCTTTTCGACATCCTGCATCACGAATCATCCGAGTTTCCTTCCCAGCATTTATTTTGGAATCTTCAGAGAGACTAATTGAGGAAGAAAACAGGAAAAGGTCTCTATCTCCGTGAAGAGATTTAATCTTTGGACTCCCGAGGTGCCACATGAATGTCCGAACTCAAGCCATTGTCAGCCTGCAGTTTAACATAAACAACGTACCACAAAAGAAACGAAGAAACAGAGGAAATACCCCCCGATTCAGCCAGGCAGATAAAGTAGAAGGATACACATGAGTACAACTAAGAAAACTACTGAAGAATCTGGAATTTTGGACAAATTAAAAACTGTTTGACGTTTTTTCAGTTGAAGACAAGCAAACGACTATCTGAGAGAAGTTGGGTGGATCTGTCGAACACAAGTCAGCTTTAATCTTTAAGACTTGACCACTTGTTTTAGAGGATAATGAGCTCGAAAAGTCAGAAGGTCAAAATTTACTGTCATAACTTTCAGTGAGAAATCCGATTGGCTGGATCGTCATCGGCCAAAACACTGACGCTTGGATGATTTAATTACTTCAGAATGTCACTATTTAATTTAATAGAGTATTTTTACTGCATAAAACTTTTCATCACAATATTTATGATTAAATGGATTAAAAAAAAGGTATTATCGTTTATGTAAGAATGTGTTTTTAAACTGGACTCGAGTGCGACAGGCAGGAGACACTAACGGGGGTTATAAAAAGAGTTTATCATTAACACACAGAAGAAAAGTTCCTCTGGGGATGGAACAGAAAATGATGAATCCAAACAGTCCAAGTTCAAAAACACGAAGAATCGTCTAAACTAAGAGTCAAACTAGAAAATCACACATACCTACAACAAGCACCTCAGTTCACACGATACTGTGATTTACACCAAAAATAAAAGAGTCTAACCTTTGCTGTATCGATATTATCAGATTCATTGACCATGAAAACATCTTTAACGATTAGATTGACATTTATATCATTATTAGTTCAATAATTCTTCTGCATCGAGCTCCAGAACTTCTGAAGGAACATCAGATCCATTAACACACGTCTGATTCCAGACGTATTCATTTGTTCTTGTGATAAAAAGTCTGAAGGTTCCATATTTTTGTCTTTTCTGGATCAAATTTTGGAATTTTGTACTGATCCATATCCTTGGATCCATATCCTTGTAGAACCTTTAAGGAACTCAGCCTGTATTTTTTACTATTTATTGTGGAGTTACATGGAGATGTGCTAAAAACAGCTTCTATAACACAATGATGAAGAATCCTTAAAGAGTCCCTTCCATTAAAAACTGTTTTTCTGAGGTTTCTGTTGAATATTTTAGCTCCACAGGTGTTCTTACCTTCATAGTGGGTGTGAAAACAGGTCATCAACTTCTCTTTCAGTTTTAATCTCTCAAACTACGCAGGTGGCGATAACACTCGAGTTCTCCTGAGTCCGAACGGCCTGTATCTGTTTCATCCCAACTCTTTTGTGCGTTAGTATTCATCAGCTCCTGCAGTTGAAACCACACCTAGCATGCTGCTGGCTAAAAGCTGTTAGCATAAGACGTAGCAAACAGTAAGACACGACGTCTGACGTTGCCATGCGCAGCGGGGCAGGAAAAAATATTCTTTGCTCTCATAGGCTAGTTTGTTAGCCAATCAGAGTCCAGCAAATTCGAATAATGAATATGAACGAGCTGCTGACAAAGCCTGACGAAACCAGCTGAATTTTAATGCAGACAGATTGAAAGGTTGGTTAATCAGTGTTTCCTGATATTTTTTTAGATATAAAATGTTTCATATTACTGGTTAATACTTAAGAGATAACCACAAAGTCCTGAAATTTGTATGAAATGACCTCTTTAAAAACATTTCTGGATCCAGACGGTGATCTGGATCCCCCTCCCCAAATCTCCTCACTTCTTCTTTGGACCATTTCTGAAAATTGAATCAAAATCCATCCAGAACTTTGTGTTTTCTTGCTAACAAACACTGGTGAAAACATTAACTTCCTGTCAATAAAATCTGAACAAACAAATCCTCTAAAACTGTTAAAGCCATCGTGGGTCAATAAACTTGTGAGGAGAGAACTCTGATCACGAATAAGCGACTTACTGAATTCTTGGGAGCAGGTAGGAGACATGGTCCAAGACAGAAGGGAGGTCATTGGAGCTGCAAACAAATAATAATAATAACAACAAAAAAAAAAAACGGAATCTAAAGGGACGTGCAGGAATCCAAACGTGCACTGAAATGTCACGAACCAGACTGAGACGTTTCCATGGTCAGAAAAGCAGAGCGTTCAGAGGTTCAGAATCCAGGTAATCAGGGAAATTTAAATCCAACAGGGATCAGAGTTAGACAAAGATGGTGGTCAGAATCTGAGACAAAACAAGGCTATGAAACATGAACCGGACTATGATGTCTGGATCTTTGCCACTAATAGTGAGCAACAATCTGGCACAGAACTGAGAAAAGCCTCAGGCTTAAATCATGTAAGATCCTAACAAGGGACAGGTGCAGACAATAGCTACGTTTACATGGGCACATTTAATCGGAATAAACGCCCAATCGGATAAAAAAGACGTCATGTAAACATGTCAATCAGAATGTTTTGATCCGATGCAGCCTGATCCGAAAGAAATTTACTTCCGATCGAGAGGGGTGGTTTTGTCCGATCTTCATTCGGATAGACGTGCATGTATACACCCATTCGGAAAGAAAGGGTGAAAAGAGCCCTTTGCGCATGCGTACAACTTCAGCGTGACGTCTTTCCACTTTCGCAGACCCAAGTAGGAAACATAGCGGAAAGTAAACAGAAGTGGTCTGCTGGTGCAGTCATCCTGTCATCCTGCTCTCCTCTCCTGTGGTGGAGGAGCAGTAGCAATATGTATTCAGCCGCTAGCTTGGTTAATGCGACCAGTAAAAACCCAAACATAAAGGTAATCACCAGCAGAAGGTTCATATTGGGGAAAACGTGAGTCAGATCGAGCACACGATGGGGCGGGAAAGACGTGCAGAAAGGACGGAGTTTGTTTACTTTTTTTTCTTCCCCCAGAAAGACAACTCGCTGTGCGCATGCTCAACTCATTTAACCTGATTGAGTGCTTGGTGCATGTGTATTCATGACATGATCAGATCATTTCAGTTAGTGTCCATGTAAACAGGGATTTGGGAATTCAGATCGACCAAGATTTTAATCAGATTGGGGAAATTTGGCGCATGTAAACGTAGCTAATGACTCGATTACCAGGAGTGTAGAGCAGGAAGTGACATGACCATAACTAGACAAAGAGCTGCTAAAGCCTTAACTAAACCTGGAAAAACCCTGATTCACAACAAGAAAGAGTCAAAAACAAACTATTACTGAAGAGATAAAGTTACGGATATGAGTGAGTTTAAACGTGTCAGGAATTGAATGAAACATGAGCACACTGTGAGAGAAATGTCAGAGAAAAACTGCAAACGAGGACAAAAAAAAAAACAAATGATATAAAAAACCATGAAGGAATCTACCTGAAAACAGTCTGATGACAAATTAGAAAAAAACTAGAAAATATCTAAAAGAGATCTAATATGCAACTAAAATATGGCCCCTTTTATGTTGGATCACCTGCCGGGCCCCGCACTGTTGTCTTCTTTGGTTATCCTCACCTGAACCCCAGTATTGTTTTGTTTCTGTTAGTCTTTCAGGTAGTTTAAGTGGTTTTGTGTTAATATGATTGTTTATTTCTGTCCTGCTGCACACTTCTAATTAACACTCATCCACCTGCTGCCACGCCCGTCAACCCAGCTAATTTCACCTGTCTGCTCATCTTTAACAGCTGTGGAGTTACCTGTGTTGAAGTGTTTCTATACCTGTGCCCTCAGTCTGTTACCTGTTTAACCTGCATCCTGCTGTTTTGAGATTGTCTCTGCTTCTCAACCTTTAATTGTGTTTCGACCTCGTCTCTTCCTGCTCCTTGTCGGATCTCTGTCTGCATGCAGGGGCGCTGTCAACGGGGGCCGCAGCCATCCCAATATATTTCCTGGCTACCCCACTGGCCCCTCCCACTAGCCAGTCGCATCATCATAATTTGCGTATAATCAGATCTTGCAATAGACAGCTGAACGCAAAGCAGGAGTGACTCATCTTGATCCACTTTTAGTCTTTGGAAAAAGGTCTACCACTCCACTCAGATTGGCTCCTCCCCCTACTCACCTGCCCTCACTGACAGTCAGGATGGCACCTGGAGTCCACTTCTCAGTTCACTTTGAGACCAGATGTTTGTTAACATGGAGTTCAGCAGTATAATATTTGCTTGCTGCTTTTTTTCTGAGCATATACCACAGATATTTACATGAGTCAGATCACCTGTTAGTCTGTTTACTGCTGGAATATGTTCGCAGCTGGTGAAACTACATGACTGATATGTTTGTAAAGTACATTGTGCTGTCAGTCAGACCGCGGTGTGAGATGCTGCATGTGGGCGGAGTCAGTGTGTTTACGTGAACTGATCAATATCTCCAAAAAATTATAGAAAAGCACTTTTTTTAAAATAAACACCATGTTTCAAAGTCTTAGACTCATCTACAATACATCAGCATCATAGAATTTTAAAAATGCAGTTATGGCTTTTAGTTTCTGTACCACTCCCAGTGGCAGGGGAAACAACGATGGCAGGATATTCAGATAACTGAGATCGACATGAGGAGCGAGATTCAATTAATCTAAAACACACAGAACCGACAGATTCACAGAAAATAAAATGAAACCAACCTCATACAATTAAAACAGAGAGGGAAGAAAAGAACATATGACAGCGACCCAAAAATCACAGCAGTTTATTTTATTTCTATATTAGTAACGATCTGTCTTTTAATTTTTATGTTCATTATTTACTTTGCATCAATTCAATCCAAACATATACTTACAAACTAACATTTAAAACTTTTCTAGAGTTTAAAAAATCTATATATTTAAAACTGGAATTTTTACATGATGACTGTTAAAGTACATTTAAAAGGACTTTAAAGGCATAATATGAAGAATTTTCAACATTAGGTTTTTTAAAAATAAATACAATAAAAGAAAGCTAAACAACATGTTGTTTAACTCCATATGTGATTTATTTTAATTTTAAAAAGTTACTTTTGACAACGCAACAAACTTGTAGTACTTTTTTCCACCACTAGAGTGAGTATAAGCCAGTTTTTGGCCGGACTCCTGGTCTGCTCATTTACGACTAATGATAATTACATTTTCATATTGCAGAAGTTAAAACGTTATTGTATGAGTTACTACATAGCTAATTAATAATATTCAGCGTGAAGCAGAAACTTGTTATCCTTGAACCTCTTGAACACGGAGTGAGGAATAATACTCGTTACTGCCACCCTGTGGTGGTTAGTGGAAGTGACGGGGTTGTGATTTGGCTCATTACTGTCACCTGGTGTTGGAAATAAAAGCCATTATTTTCTAGATTGTATACCTTTAAAGCCACGTCCTTGTTAATCCTGCGCTTTTACTCGGTGTCACTCGGTCATAAAATAAAAGAATCCAGATCTTATTTTGAAAGAATTTAACACTATGTGCCCTTGCAAATAATTAATTCTATGATGAAAGAATGCTATATAATAAAAAAAAAACTCGATGTACATGTTTAGACATGACAGTGTAATATCACATTTTGTGCAGCATAGTGAGGCAGGAGGAGATGCAGGTCGGTTAGGATCCTTCCCGTGTAGCTCTGACGATAAAATGCTAATCTTTCATCAGTTAGCAACCCATAAAAGCCAAAAACAGGCTTTTTCTCAGGAAGAAAGAAGGAGAACAAGGATTTAACGTCTGCTCTGTGTTCAATTTTACTCTACAGCTTTACAAGACTAAAAGATACTGAACGAAAGAGTCTGAAACTGATCCTAATCGTGTGGCTCCAACACTGTATTCATGATCTAGAGGATTTATGAATGGGCTGACAAGCGCACGACAACATGGAGGTCACCCGCTTGACTGGCTGCAGGCTGAAAGCTCCTGTAAAGGATTGGCTTTCTATCAGAGACCATTCCCATAAAATCACACTGCTATTACAGTCATCACATCTGGGAACATGCCTGTTTAAATATTGACCCTACATCCAATTTTTTCATCAGTCGGGAACAAAACTGAAGCAGCAGGTGTCCTGATATGGTCACCCTGAGATACCCTGCGGAAGTGAGCTGCTTTGGAAAAACTTGAACTGTTTTTGACAAATTCTAAAACTGTTTTATTATGAGCTTCCGATTCCTAATAGTGTAAACAAGCATACAACTCTCAGCTGTAAGGAAAAGGACGTAACCATAACTGTAAATGATAAATTGTTCCCACTTCTGGTGTTTTTTGTTCCAGTCTGAAATTGTTTGTGTATGAAACATTAACTCGAATCACTTCTCGAACTAATAAAGGACTCTGATTATTTTTGCACTCTCAAATAGTCCATTCAGGAAAAAGCACATACACACAAACACACACACACACTCGCCTTTTTCTGGAATCTCTGGCGACCACATACGACACTTAAAAGTTTCTGGTCTCATAAAATCAACATGATGAAACTGAAGAAGTTAGTTGTCTCTAAAAAGTTGATTCAACATTAAAACTAGAAAATCGTAGATTCAGACCTCCATCAAGCACCTCAGTTCACCCCATACTATGATTTACACCAAAACTAACAGTCTCATCTTTGTTCTATCGACATTATCAGATTCACTGACCATGAAAACACCTTTAACATCTGGATTTACATTGATCTCATTATTAGTTCAGTAGTTATTTTTCTGGATCGAGAAACATTAAATCCATTAACACACGTCTGATTCCAGAGTCTCGACTATTTTTTGGTGTTTGTTGCAGGTTTATAACATCATTTGTTCTTGCAGCAATAAAAAAATCCAAAGATTCTCTATTTATATTTTCTGGATCAGATGTGTTAAAAACAGCTGTATCTCATTGTAACTGGCGTGTACTTGTATAGCGCTTTACTCAAGTGCTATGACCCCCAGAGCGCTTCACACCACAGTCTGTCATTCACACACGTTTGGTGGTGATGAACTACACACAGGGCCGGTTCTGGGCATAGGCAGACTAGGCAGTTGCCTAGGGTGCCCTCTGCTGGAGGGGGTGCCAAATTCTTTTTTTTTTTTTGGACAAACTGTTGGACACACCATTCATCTCATGTAAAGAGTAAAATAAGTAATAATTAAATATCTATCTATCATCTCTACTGTTCATTTTAGTATGGATAAATATTTTTTGCAGTGTAATCCAGTTATTGAGTTATGTTGTTTCTGTTCTAGGCAGTAGGGGGCGCCAAAATCCCTTTTTGCCTAGGGCACCATGCAGCTCAGGGCCGGTCCTGACTACACACATGTTGTAGCCACAGATGTCCTGGTACACAGAGGCGAGGTTGCCAGACGCCAGCGCCGCCGGACCCTCCGACCACCACCAAACAGGCAAAGTAGGTTAAGTGTCTTTGCCAAGGACACAACGGCCACCGATTTTTATTTTTTTCGGAGAGAGCGGGGATTCAAACCAGACAACCCGCTCTACCTGCTGAGCCAAGGCCGCCCGATGATGAAGAGTCCTTCAAAAACATTCCTGGATCCAGATGTTAATCCAGATCACCTCCAAAATCCACTTCTTTCATTTCTGACCTTTCCTGAAAATCTCATCAAAATCCATCCAGAACTTTTTGAGTTTTCTTACTAACTGACAAACAAGATGAAATCTTACGGATTTGAGAACTTACAGCCAGAAAAAACAGAACCATCCTAAAACAGCTCCTGTTTGTCGTGACCTGAATTTTGCTCAGTTTTGCTTGCCACAGCCATCATACCTGTTTTTATTAATCTGTGCCATGTCGGCTTTCTGGATATTATCTTTTATATAATAAACCTGGCCTGGATGTGGAATCTGATTCATGACTTCTGGATGGGATTATTAAATGTGGATCACCTGTGTACTGAACCTTGAAGGAGTAGACATCTCAAGTCCATCTTGTCATGACGATCCATCATCCTTCCTGTCTCCTCAGTAAAAATCAGATAAAACTGAGGTCAACGGCTTCGGCCCTGAAAAACCTAGAGAAACACGGTTCGTTCATATAGTTAATCTAATGGAACAGACTGAGTTCCAACACGTACATTTACATATATCTCATGTTTTTCTTATGTTTTCTTCTTTTTGGGAGGATTTTTCTTCCCCGTCTCTTATTTATTACTTTTTGTGCTTTGAAATCTTTCTTTGTGTAATCCTACCCTGAGTTGTCTGTGTCCTTCTGTGAATTAAAGTTCTGTGTTTTTGGAAACAGACCTACTCATGACCCCTGACCTTGAAACTGAGACAAATCCTTTTATCCTTCTCCAGGAACTCTCATGACGCTTTCATCCTGAAATCTACAACAATCTCGATCCTCCAATTATCTCAAGCTCTAATCTTTGTCCCTGTTGGACTGTTTAGACACAGACATCAAGCCGTCCAACATCCTACACTGCTTATAGTGAAGCCTGGTCCAGTTCACTACAGACTCATTCATTTTATTGCAGATAATGTATTTGTAACGCACAAACGTTGATGTAAATGTTTATTGTTGGAATGAGCCACTATGAAATATTTAAGAAGGAAGTTTTTTTTCTTTTAAAGAGACCCTTCCATTAAAAACGGTTTTTCTGAGGTTTCTGTTGAATATTTTAGCTCCACAGGTGTTCTTACCTTCATAGTGGGTGTGAAAACAGGTCAACAACTTCTCTTTAAGTTTTTATCTCTCAAACTACGCAGGTGGCAATAAAACCAGAGTTCTCCCGAGTTCAAACGGTCTGTATCTGTTTCATCACAACTCCTTTGTTCGTTAGTATTCATCAGCTGCCCCAGTTGAAACCATGCCTAGCATGCTGCTGGCTAAAAGCTGTAGCATAAGACGTAGCAAACAGGAAGAGAGAACATGTGCTGTTGCCATGTGCAGCGGGGCAGGGAACAGTATACCTTGCTCTCATAGGGTAGTTTGTTAGCCAATCAGAGTCCAGCAAATCCAAACAATGAATATGAACGAGCTGCTGACGAAGCCTGATGGAAGGAGCCGGAACCACCCGAATTTTAACGCAGACAGATTGAAAGGTCTGTTAATCAGTGTTTCCTGATGTTTTTTAGATATAAAATGTTTCATATTACTGGTTAATACTTAAGAAATAACCACAAAGTCCTGAAATTTGTATGAAATGGCCTCTTTAAAGATGCAACATGAAACTTTAGTCTTGTTCTCACTCAGATTAGCCTTTAGCTCATTAATCCAAACAATCAGAACTAATTTTTATTTCTCTAATCTGAGGCTGTTCAAAGAGCTTCTAGGCAAATTCCCTCTATCCTTTTGTAAGTAAATTCACGCTGCTAGCAAAGAAGCAAAGCAAAGAAATATTGATGTCACTAAATTCAAATGATCTTACTGAGGTAATCTTTATCGTCTCATGAGATGAATTCTGTCTGACCTTTACAGATCTGCAGTCTTCAGTCCCTAGAGGTGAACAAGGAAACACTTTAGCATCTCATTATCTTCTCTAATGGTATAAATGGACCTTGTTCCTCAGATCGTATCGAGGGTCATGTGACTTTCTTGCAACTCCACGTGTTTCTTGCTCTAATAGAAATCAACATCAGATACAATCAAGCTCAGATCTTTTTCAAGCTGTTATCAACTGTTTGTTTAAGGTGTTTCTATATTTTTAAAAATCTTTTCTGACTCTAAAAGTTTGTAATTGGATGCTTTTGTTCAGGGTTCTGCAACCTGAGACTCTGGGGCCACATGTGGCCCTTCAGCTCCTCTGAAGTTCCTCCTTGTAACTTTGACCAACATGAACCTGTTCTGCTTGTGTGAACTGATTCCAGAACCAGAAATGAACAACTCGAGTTTCACTGAAATAATCTGATGTTTATGTTTATTTGTTTTTTTTATAAACATAAATATGGACCTTCATAGTTTAACTATAAGTGGACTTATTGTATAAATTGTTTTATCTTAATTTTCACTTGTAGTTGAAAGATTAAAACACAATTACTGTTTACTCTTTGGAGACAAAACAAATAATTTCTTTATTTACAGCTTCCATTTGTTCATTTTTGACCCCTGAGAGGAGTGTTGATTAAAAACTAGAACCATTTTAGCTTTTATTTTCAAACAATATTCATGTCAAGAACTAATTACAGTAAAATCTGATCCAGCAGACAACGAGTAACTTCCTGTTTGGATCAAAAGTTTCACAACGCCTGATGAAGCTCAAGTCTGGGCCAGATTAGTCCATTTAAGCTATATAAAAAGTAGGATCTTCCGCTGTGGCATTTACAGACCTTGACAGACTGTATCGATCTGTTTGGATGCTTTCTGAAGTCTGGGAATGCATTAAGACGCGTCCACCCACAGCCGGTCCATGAATAAATAACAAATACCGTAATAAAAAAGCCACCAGAAGGCTGCAGGGAAGAGTCACAATGATGATGAGATAGATAGATAGATAGATAGATAGATAGATAGATAGATAGATAGATAGATAGATAGATAGATAGATAGATAGATAGATAGATAGATAGATAGATAGATAGATAGATAGATAGATAGATAGATAGATAGATAGATAGATAGATAGATAGATAGATGTTGTCATGCAGTGTAGGAGGTTAGTGTGAAAATGTCCAGACAGGAGAATCATTGGGGTTTCCATCACTCATAAACGTGAGCTCCTTGAATTATTTTTATGTTTTCGTATCAGAATGCAAATGGAACAAAGAGACGGTGAATGTGACAGTATCTCCAAAAGTCAATAAATCAACTTTGTGGTAAAACTTAGAGCCTTGGAAAATCTCAAATAACTTTTTTTTTTCAATCATTTTCGAATTCAGCATCAGCCAGTAAGTTTAGTTCAGAGTTAGGGCTACCGGTTTGTACCAAAAACTGGTGTTTATTTTGGTTATGATAGGAATTTTACACATGCCGCTATACCAATGAACTGCGATGACAACGTCCGGAACGTTGGCAGTGGAAATATTTCACCAATTTCAGGGCTACATGCTAAGACCACATGTGAAAAACAGTATTTAAATGAAGACTGACGGCTGGTGGGGGGGCTGTAACAGCAATGCACCAACAACAACTTATTCCTAAAAGAGGAGCCACGTCTTTAGTACGGGATTTCTTCGGCTTCAAAAGGTTGGACATGGACTACAACAATAATTTGCTTTAGCCAGCGGCGGTAATACTAGCAACTTCTCTTTATTACTGCCCCTACTATTGGCAATCATATTTTGAAGAGGCTATGCAACAGAAACATATGACAGAAGATGATGTGGGTAACACTGGTCGTATAAAAAAATACCGTCAAATTCCGTAAAGCCAATATAATTTTGAAAAAAAACGTGATATGGAAATTTTGCCACACCGCCCAGCTCTAATCAGAGTATCTTACAACTCTGTTGGTCCGGGAACTCGAGGTCTGCTAAGCTTAATCACATTTTCTGTTAAAAGTATAATGGTCTGACGAAGGCTGGACTCGACAACACAAGGGATGAGATTAAAAATGTTTAGAGTGCTGAAGACTTCACCAGAGACTCCATAACAGATGCAAATCATTAGCAATGACATCATCAGACAGGGACTAAACCTAATATACACTCCCGAGTTGTGGTGAAACCACTGATGACAATAATCCTGGACAGAATCTTTGACTTGAAGGTTGAGAGATGCACAACAATCAAAGCAGACTCTGTCCTCTCGGAGTCGTTTCCCATTTTATAAAAATTACTTCTTTCAATTTAATTTTCCTAAAATACGTCAGCCGGCATCAGAAACACTCTAACATGTTTTTGAACCATCCATCTCCAGGCGGCTGTACCAACTTCCAACCTGCCACATTCAGTTCAGTGTTTACTTTAAATAAACAGAGAGAGTTTGTATTTCTTACTGAGACATGCTGACAGCTATGTTCCAATCTGCTTTTACTTTGACTTTTTAAATAATTTTTTATTTGTTTTCCTTATCTGTATATATATAAGTTCTTTGTTATTTGTGTCCATTAACCCCCTCCTAGGAGATATTACAGACTAGCAGCAGTTACTGAATCTGAATTGGAGGCTGAGAGGGTTAAATGTGCTATATAAATGAACTTTAACTTTCTTTAAAGAGGCCCTTCCATTAAAAACTGTTTTTCTGAGGTTTCTGTTGAATATTTTAGCTCCACAGGTGTTCTTACCTTCATAGTGGGTGTGAAAACAGGTCAACAACTTCTCTTTCAGTTTTTATCTCTCAAACTACGCAGGTGGTGATAAAACCCGAGTTCTCCCGAGTTCGAACGGCCTGTATTTGTTTCATCACAACTCCTTTGTTTGTTAGAATTCTCTGCAGCTCCCGCAATTGAAACCACGCCTAGCATGCTGCTGGCTAAAAGCTGTTAGCATAAGACATAGCAAACAGGAAGAGAGAACGTTTGACGTTGCCATGCACAGCGGGGCACGAAACAGTATACCTTGCTCTCATAGGCTAGTTTGTTAGCCAATCTGAGTCCAGCAAATTCGAATAATGAATATGAACAAGCTGCTGACGAAGCAGCCTGACGGAAGGAGCCGGAACCACCCGAATTTTAACGCAGACAGATTGAAAGGTTTGTTAATAAGTGTTTCCTGATGTTTTTTAGATATAAAATGTTTCATATTACTGGTTAATACTTAAGAAATAACCACAAAGTCCTGAAATTTGTATGAAATGGCCTCTTTGAGTTACTAGCTTACTTACTGTAGCTTATTAGAATTCTAGCTCCAGCCTCCCAACAAGAATGTAATACAGGCCTTTAACTGTATCATTGGTATTTTTACTCACCACCATCAGTTGTCTCAACATTTATGTGAAACAGTCATGATATGCTATGACAAGTATATTGACGGCTGTAGGGTTCTTTTTCCTTGTTAAGGTCCATCAGATTTTTTCGGCCCTATGCAGGTGGATCCATCAGCGGCATGAAGTCGAAATACGTTTTGAACATCTTGTTGTTATTGTTGTTCTGTTAACGTTAGCCAATTTCATTACTCTATTGCTACAGTTAATTTTATATTTTGTGACATCGTTACTTGTAACAATCAGTTATCATTACATAGCCTTCAGTGTGTACTTCAGATTATATTCCATTTACAGTATTACAGTGCTACAATATGTTAATCAGGATCATTTGCAGTAGCTCAGTTTTTTTTTTAATCTTTGATTAGTGAAGCATCATATGCTTCAAAGGAGGGAATGTTAGAGTGATTATGTAAGTCTTATGTAAGTTTCAACTCAGACGCACGACCTTGTATGTGGAGACAGATGTTGTTTATTGTCCAAACTGTTCCAAGGACTAGATAGGCGATATACTGTGTCTGCTTGATAGGTGCGCCTGAATAAAATGCTGTTCTTAGTTCATTGGAATGGCGCTCTGATGCGATACTGGTGGTCAGAGATTGATATTTGTGAATTGTCGCTCATCCCACCCCCTTAGACCTATAAATAAATTGGAGAAGCAGCTGAGATCCTGGAAATCCACACCATCACACATAAAACAGTAAAATGCTAAATCAACGATGGTCAAAGTGCTAGAAAAACTCAGGAGGTTAAATGGTTAAAAGCTCAAAGGCTGTAAACCAGATTATACTAACGTTTTGTTACCAGCTTCAGGAGAAAATGTTTTCATCAGGGTTTATTAGTTTGTCTGTCAAAAAGTTCTGGATGAATGTTGATTAAATTTTCAGGAAAGATCAGAAATGGTCTAAAGAAGAAGTGGGTAGATATTGGAGGTCATCTGGATTATTGTCTGGCTTTTAAGGATTCTTCATCGGTGTGAGATAGAAGCTGTTTTTAGCATGTCTGCATGTAACGACAGAATAAACGGTTCAGGTTAAAAAGTCAGGGTGAGTTTCCAACAGATTCTACGTGATCAAAATTCCTGTTACTTTGATCTAGAAAAAAAAAACATGGAATCTTTGGATTTTTTTTTTACAACTGTAAGAACAAATGATGTTATAAACCTGCAATAAACACCAAAAGATAGTCGAGACTCTGGAAACAGACATTAATGGATTTACCTTTAAAGGTTCTGGAGCTCGATCCAAAAGAAAAACTATTGAACTAATAATGAGATCTGTTTCAGTCCAGATGTTAAAGATGTTTTCATGGTCAATAAATCTAATAATTTCAATACAACAAAAGTGAGACTGTTATTTTTGGAATAAATCCCAATATGGTGGGACTGAAGAGCTTGTTGGAGATCTGAACTCTACAAGTGATTTTCTAGGTTATTTTGATTTTTCTCTGCTTTTATCATCTTTTTCTAGTTGTGTTGACTTGAGTTATACTTTATTATTCCTGTGGAGCAGTTTGTTTCACAGTCAGCAGTTCCAATAGAAACATTCACAGCATACTTCAAGGGTAAAAGATTAAAATATAAAAAAGTCCTCACAAACATGATATTGAATTGTCTTATAAATTAAGCTATACATGCAGGCTCAAGAGTATTTAACTTACTGTGCACATATACTCCAAATATTATTACAGAAAAAGCTAAAGGGGAAAAAACTTAGCCAACCATAAAAATGTGGAAAGAAATTCTTCCAACAATTTCCTCACTGCAGGCTCAATTTATTTTATTGCATATTTCTATGACTTTGGATCTTTCAGTCATCTGCGTCCAGTGTCATAAAATAATAATAATAAAGCATGAACACATGTGGTTTGTTGGCAGAATTATTAACGTTTTCCAATATTTATTAAAGTTTAGGTGTTGAAAAACTTTGAATGTTGGTAAAACAACTGGCTTATTTAAACCGAATTAAAAAAAAAAAGAGAGAGATTGTTCATTTTATTGCTTCTAATGATCTGAAATAACCGAACATAAAACACACGTGTTTTCATTCTTCGGCTGAGATGAATTAGATCATTAAAAGCCTTGATGCAAGTGATTCTGAAGTCTTCCCAAAAAATTTTTATTGGAAACACTTGTGACTGTTTTCTTTTAGCGCCAAATTTTAAGAGAAATCTTTGCAGAATATCATCATCATTAACTTTCTCCTTGATTAGGACTTTATAAGGGTGATGTTGACATCATGTCTGTCTGATTCAGTTGCTTAATCTAACTCTATTTAGACATATTTGACCTTCCAAATATCTGTGTATGCTGCAGTTAGTCATGCTCTCTGGGTTTTTAACTCCCTCATTTCTGCCTCCAAGGACTAGCGAGAAGTCAAACCTCTTTAAGAAGACCATCCAGCACTCTCCTACCAACCTCACTAACCTGGAGATAGGAAGGGAGGATGTAATTAGAGCTCCCTTAAGCAAAAGAATGCTTGATTATAATCACAAGAGCAATTTTGGGGCAACTTTGACACATGTTGTGAGGACAAGATGTTCTGATATGTGAAGAAAGTTCCACATCCTTTCAAGACCAATGTTTTATTCATATATTTAACTGCTTGATTTAGAGTTTCGACATATATTATAACCAGGCTGCTTGTTTGAAGTGTCTCTTTTCAGGGTGAAAGAGCAAACAGAGGCATGATTGTGAGGATTGCTGGGAATAACAAGTTATGTAAACAAATGTCTCTCCTGTGGATGTTTTTGATGTTTCAGCCAGATGATGGTAAATGCTTTATATGTGACTTTGAGCAGGACTGTGAATTTTTAACTAGAGAAGGAGGAGGAAAGTTAAAAATAATAGCCGTTTCAGAAGTGACGCTGCTTGTGCTCGTCAGAGTGTGTTTGAAAGGTTGTTTATCATTTTTTGCTGCAGTAAAAAAAAAACAACAAAAAAAACCGAATCTTTCAAACCCATTTTTTTGTTCCTTCAGCTGCTGCAACGTGACCGGAAATTTTCCTTTAAGCTCATTTAGGCTCAGTAAAGATTTATGATAAGGAATGTGTTTCTATGATATATGATCTTTCATTTGTGATTATTTTTACAAATAAATTGTGTTTATTTTTTTATTATTCAGAATGTTTCTTCAAGATTTAAAGTCAGTAAAATGATAGAAATGTTATAATGTTTGGGTTGGTTGACCCAAGGAAGAATTGATTCGATTTTGGGGGTGATCCGGATTACCTTGCAGACTCACATGTGATTCGTTATGGAACCAGGAAGTCTGGACGTGTAAATAATGGGCTAGCTTTTTAAAAATGACTATAGGGACCATCCAGCCAGCTGAGTTCGAGATCTGTTACAATGTGACTTTATTTTCAACATCAGTAGGATATTAGACTGTTGTGTGAGTATTTCGGATTCCGGAATAGCGCTACAACTGGTGGCAGCTTGTTGGAGTAGCTCTGTGACTTAGCTAGCATTTGCTAGCATTTTTTTGTTCTTTTTGAGTATTTCTTGCTAGTTTTTTCTTCTGGAAATTTTCTAAATACTTTTTTTCTGATTTGGGTGCTGTGCTGATTGAGTTTTTTGCTTTATTTGTCACTTTTTTGCCACTTGTTATGATGTGTAACCATGGCAACAAGAGACTTGTTTACAAGAAAGAGCAGCTAACTGACATTTCTAAGGCTGAAATAATCCTCAAATTGAAAGTCTGGATCCCTGATGAGCTCAAAAGAAGAAGACGTGGATGCAGAGCAGGAGCACAGTGAAGAGAGAGAAAGAGGAAGTTTAAACCTTCACTTCTATCAGTCATATTGACAAATGTGAGATCTCTTTGCTAACAAAATGGATGAACTTGAAACTCTGTTGAAGACCCAGCCAGAGTATCAGGAATGCAGGATCATGTGTTTCACTGAGACATGGCTAAAGGAACATATCCCGGACTCCAGCGTGTCTCTGACTGTCTTTCAAACAATACGGGCAGACAGAGATTTGAAGAGGAGCTGATCACATCTGCAGTCACCTGTTGGGGAGCAGCATCAGATCAATTGACATGAAGAGGCTGAACAGATGGATAAGGAGGACTGATTCTGTCCTGGAGACTGAACTGGAGTCTCTTGGGTTGATTGTCCAAAGGAGGATGAAGAACATGATGGAAAACCTTCATCATCCTCTTCAGAACACAGTAACTCAACAACAGAGTGTCTTCAGTCAGAAGATTCTTCATAACCCGCTGCAGCACAGACCGCTACAGGAGATCCTTCTTGTCCACAGCCTAGAACCCTCTACAATGTCTCCCTGAAGAAGAACTGAGCTACAAAACACTTAATTTCCCTTCAGGGATGAATAAAGTATTTTGGATTTTGATTTGATTTGATTTGATTTCACTGTAAAGTTCTTACATATTGTACCTTTAAAGCATTGCAGGTTAGAGCCCTTCACATTGGAGGACAACAAATACTACAGTGTCCGTCAAATCAGTCATTTTCCTGTTTGCGGTCGTGGGGAGCTGGTGTCTGTCTCCAGCAGTCATTGGGCGTGAGGCGGGGTTACACCTGGACAGGTCACCAGTCTATCAGATGCTACACAACGCAATGGTTTTTGGAAAAACTTTCCCAGCTGCATGTGGATCAAAGACTTCTTGACCAGGAGGAAGCTGCACATGAAGGAAAAACCTATTTGTTATGATTCATTCTCACTGACTATTTTGTCACAATCCAGCCAAAAGTAAGATTAGAAAGTGTCCTTTTGGTTCAGCAAAACAGATCTGAATTCAAAATAAGCTGAACCCAGAAACTGTGAAAGATCAGCAAAATTGTTTTAAATGATCAGGTCTGGTAAAAGCAGACAGGATCCAGCATCTTTATTTTTCTTCTGCTGATTAGTCTGAGAGGGACTGGATTCTGGAGGAGCTGAGGAGGCAATAAGAGTTAAAAAACAGGGGAGAAGCAGGTGAGTTCAGAGAGGGAGAGTAACGATGATGCTGATGATGATGATGATGGAGAAGCACAGTCATGAATGTATCGGCTGTATGGACGGCTGGAGCATCTTCACAGTCCTCTCTCTTTTCACAAACAGCAGAGAGACTCACTGGGTGGGAAGTGGACAATCCAACTTCCAGCTGATGGAACACAGATTCAGGAGATCTTTGTATACAGAGATAATTATACTAGGAGAATATCAGAGGATTAAAAGGAAGCTTAAGACTGGCCGAGAGTTAACCTCGTTAGAGATTGCTAGAAAAACACCACAGGATTAGAGTCGATCAGCCAATTACTCCAAGGTGAGACCCATAATGCATCTGGCGCAGAATATATCAGTAGACGGGGCTCTGAATGAAGAATGGATAATAGAAAAGACCAAAAAAGATACAAAAGGAGGAAAAACAGTGGATGAATAGAAAAATTGAGTTAAACAAAGTGAAAAAAAAGACACTCAGACTTCCAGGACCTTCACAGGGAGTGTCTTCATTTAGAGTTTTTCTTCTTATCTGTTTGTTTTTCTTCATTCAATTGTTAAGATTTTTCTGTCTGAACTCACACTGCGGACACCCAGACTGCTGTTCTTAGAGCCAAGTAGCTTGTGAGACTAATATTTATCTGAGTCAATATGTTGTTATCATACTTCAGCTGTTCTCCCTACATCAGCATATTTATTTTTCCAAACATTGCTCTGAAAATTGCACGCATGATGTGGTTTCCTTTCATATTGTCCATAATAAATGCCAGGAATCATCAAGTTAACGTAGCACTCACACTCACGTATCGATCATTAAGTCTGTTCTGAAGCCTTTCACTACTTGTCATTGCCCTGCCTTTCCTGACCTGAATCTCCCTCAGGCTATTACATTGTGATGACAATCCAAAAAAGGCAGAACAGGAAATTAGTGACAGTGTTGCTGATTCAGAGGAAAGGAGCCTGGAGCCCTTTGTCTTTCTCTTCATGACAGTTTTTATGTTCTGGAGGTACAGAGGACATCGTCTTCAGTGAGGTTTCACAGCTGTGTAGATTAGCAGAAGGGGCTGCAGCCTGACCACAAAAGGAAAAATACAGCATGCCTTAAATCTAAGAGTGAATATAATCATGACAGAAGAGCGGCCTTTGTCATAAACACATTCACTGGACACAAGTTTTATAAATACTCATGTGTAGCTTTGATAATTATTAACTTATTATGTAGTCAAATCCAGTTTTTTATTGTTATGTCAGCAGAAAAATCTTGATCTTAGTAGAACTTTAAACCACCCATTAGTAAGATTTTAAATGTCCTGTATCCTGCTATTTTACAGTTTTCAATGTCTGTGATAGACACATATGATAAAATCTTACCTTTGGTGTTATATAGTCTACATTTGTCCTAAAATATAACTTATATCCTGGAGTTATTCTTCAACCTGGAAGTAAAACATTAAGTTCACCTAAAATGCTGCCTCTTCCCCTGTGAGTACCGCCCATTTCATGACGTAGCCTCGATCTATGTGAATAAAATCTTGTAACTCTCACAGCCAAATGTGCATTTTTGCCAAAATATTTTTATAAAGTAAAATACTACAAAACAGTGAAGCTTATTGTTTTGGACTCTTACAGCTCACGTCTATGAAAAAGGGGTTGTGTGTGTTAAATTTGCAGGGGTGGGGTGGAAATACAGGGCACTTCCTGGTTTGACAGTGTTACATCACTATGTTACAGTCAGTCGTTTTCCAGGAGAGAGTGAAGCAGCTGCTCAGAGCCCAGGATTCAGGAGGATAACAGAGGAATGCGTATATTAAACCAAAAACCACTGGGGGGGGGGGGTCTAATAAGGAAACAGCATCACAACATGGTTAAAGCTCCAAAAAGTTGATTTTGCATGATATAGAGCCTTTAATCTCCACATTTACTATTGACCAGATAATGCTAAAGTTCATTGGTTAACAGCTCTCAGACCCCCCACAATTACACATAAAAATACTGATATTTATTTATGCAGTGCAAATAATATTAAGAGTCCAGCATTAAGTGTGTTTTTATGTAACTAAAGCAAATCTGAAGTAAAGAAAATGTTGGTTAGAAAGAAAATCTGTTCGCTGGACGAAATAACGCAGTCATTTGTTTGGGTTTGTTTAAAGCTTGATTCATCCATCAGAACCTCTCAGCTAACTGTTTTGGTATTTGCAGTTTGGAATTTCAATGTTTGGTTTAATTCTTATTGTTTTTATCAATTCTGGAACCTTTCAAGGAAGACATGAATGTACAGTCTGAACAACATGGCAACAAAAAAAACAAGGTTCATGTTTCCAGTGTATCCTTTATTTTCTTAGTTTGAAATATTTATATTTGTGCTATTTTCATGTTTAGTAGAATTCAGTCGTGAGCTCAACAATGACCAAATGAGAAGTGTTAAGTGACTTTTCAGACCCTCCCTTATTTATCTCTAAACATATCTGGAGATCCTATTAATAACACAGAGTGATTGTGTTGCAAACAAAACAAGAAAGACCTGACGCTAGCTGGGAATGCTGGGACACCGTTAGCTTCAGAGGTTTTCTGAAGTGTTTATTGTTCTAACATAATGACCATTTTTCACAGTGTTTTGTTTAGCTCAGTTTCCCTTATTTCCCCAGGCTCCTTAAACCGAGGTTAAACAGCATGTAACACACCAAACTCTTTGTTATAGTTTTAGCATGTGTGTTGCCATAAACAATTTTTCTTCTATTTATGACAACAACTTGGCAACCTGGAAATTTTTAATATTAGGTCTGTGTATGTGTATCACAGACTTTGTTATTTGGTGTGGAGAAAAAAATATGTCTAACACATATGTTGGTTTTCAATTACATACTTCGGATTTCAAGCTGAAAAAGACAAGAATTAAAAATATGCACTTGTGAAAAAACTACCAAATAGTCCCAAAAAATGTGTTATTTGGTTGAATCTATACCAAGATAAAAAAAAGGCATCACTGCATCAAATCCTCTGGGTGATGAAAGTTAAACTGCTTTGTTGTTTACAGTCAGATAATCAGTGCGCCTGATTTTTCATTCACGTAACATTCATCCATCACAGTCAGACTTCCTAACATTGATCCAAAAAAATACATTAATACAGAACTCCACTCTCTCTCTCTTGCTTTGTAAAAGGTAAATATCCTACAATTATTTAAAAACCCACTCTGATCTTTTGAGCTGTTTTAAAGCATCTCAGTGGTCTTCAAATTATTATTATGGCGTTTTTTCCCCAAATCACAAAATCGATGCCGTTTTCTAAGACGTAGTTTCAGCAGAGTGGCAGTATCTCATTATCAATTTGCCCATGTGCTGTGGGTGGACGCATTGGCGTGGAGGATCCCCCCGCCCCTCCCCATTGCTGAGAGCTCTCTACGCTAGCTTGGAGCAGGAGATTGTGGCCCACCCAGTGGATTTCTACGTCACAAATCCAGTCTTTTTTAGACACATTTTTTGTGTCTGCGACTGATCTATTGTAATTTCAATGCACAAATACTCAGAAATGCAATTTTGAGCCTGATTTTCTTAAGATATATCCGCTAGCATTTCTGTTTGCTAGCGCTACCACTAGCTTACAGCTAGCCGAGTAGGAGCTTCTGGCCCGCCCAGTGGCTTTTCTACGTCACAAACTCACACTTTTTTAGACCTCATTTTTGCCTCTGCTACTGATTCACAGTAATTTGAAAGCAGAAATACTTACAAATGCAATTTTGAGCTTAATATTCTTAAGATTTGTCCTCTAGCATCAGAAAAACGCCAGAAGGAACATGTTAACAACACGAAAAACACAATTTTCATCGGCGTGGGTCTTTAACTCTTTTCTAGTCTGACCGACAACTCAAAATATTTTTACACTACAAGTTATGTAACACATCAATTGGTTAATTGGTGAATTACATGGGTTTCAGGGTTTGCACAAGGACACTTTGGCATACAATAGAAGTTGGTATCAAATGGCCAACCTCTTACCTCCTGAGCTACAGATTCCCTACACGAGGTCAATTTGTGGAAGTTCTTCGTCCGTGAGTGGTTGATGAAAATTCGCTCTGATAACGAAATGTTTTATCCACTGGGCGAAACCAAGAATGACTCAAGAATGTCAGCTGACTCTCAGAGGGATAGTTTAGACATTTACCAGTTGAATTTTTTTCTCATTGGAGATGGTTCACTGAATCAGCATTTGGAGAAATGGAGTTTAAAACTGACAAGCTAACTGCTTTTCTAAACGGCCAAAAACAACAGAAACAGTAACATAAAACATTTGTATGTTTACAGCTTGCTGGAGAGCAAATAGTTGAGCCAGAAGATGGTGCGCCCACTGATGTGAAATATTGGATCATTTTCAACGTTTGAAAAGAAAATCTGACTCTGTTACAGTTTTTATAAGTTAAATTGTCTCTGTCTACTTTTACAAAAAATTTGAAAAGGTTTCACATGAACAAATAAAGACATTCTACATTTATAACAAACCTTCAAGCAACACTGATCAAAGCTCATCAAACTGAAAGCGAGAACATCATGTTTTTCATTATTCAAAACCATGAAAGGAAAAAAACTGAGGGACTGGTACAACCGAACATAAACCAATTGCACATTTCAAGCTTCTGGCAAGGATTATTCTTTTAGGAAGAGTTTCTGGACGACTTTGTTTAGATTTGGGTGTATAAACGCCGTGGTGGATGGAAAGCTCCCTTCCATGACATCTGACTGAGCCGGATTCTACTTAAGTGTCATTTTAACTCATTTTGGCCCTTTAGTTGGACTGTAACCATCTGGTTTGTTTAAATATTTAATTTATCTTTCCCATTTCTGTCTCACCTGCATTTAAAAACAAAGTTGTACTGAAATCTTTGGTGCACAAGATGAACAGGAAGGGAGAAAGCACCGCCCTCTGACGTCCATGTAAGACACAATGTGGTCCACACAAACTCTGGCTTGTTAGTCCTGTAACCTGATGGACAACCCAAATAACAGCGACTGAATATTATTTAATAGCTCTGAACAAATAAAAAAGTCATTCTTACAGTATACTATCCAGGTGCACCAGGCCCCGCTGCAGGAGGGAGTAACTGAATCATCAACTCCCTAGTGCATCGCTGTAGCTAACACTTTTTAGTTGTTTTATTCAGTCTAACATAATGAATTAAGTAACATGAAAAGGTTCAACCCAATCCAAATCCCAGTACAGCTCAGTGGTGGAGCCAGAACATTTTCAATGGGGTGGCAAACATGTCACACAAAAAAATGCAGCTTTTAAAGCACCTTAAACCATACAAATACAATGTTTTGAGATCGGTAGCAGTGGCAAAGATTTATTATTATTCCAAGAATTAAACTTTTTTTCCTTATTAGTGCAGGTAAAGTAACACAGATGCTCTACAAAAATATATCAAAATTAGGTCTATCAAACGATAAAAATTTTTAATCGCGATGAATCGGAGGATTGTAAGTAACGGAGTGGACAAATATACTTCATGAAAATATGTTTATTATAACTGTAACAGTGTCCCAAAAAAATAATATATCAAGTGTACTTCTTTGGATGTTTTGCAAACAGGTGATATGTTGTACTAGCTCCTTTCACATCGACAGGAAACACAAATAACTTTCTTCTTATCAATTTTACCATGTGGCCGAGTTTAAAGCTAAACTTCCTGTTCAAGGGATCTTTTGCATGTTCTATGCTCTTGTAAGCATCCACTGAGTTACCCTTTACGTTACTGCCTCGTCATTTACCTCACAGACTACGAATTGCGTGGAGGGCCAACAGACCTGTGCGTGCGCACATGGGCAAAGCAAAACTACGGAAGCCTGTGTGTTGATTATGTGTAAAAAAAAAAAAACATAGTTAAAGGGGGATATGTGTTAAAGCGCTTTTAATGTGTTAATTTTGACAGCTAATAAAAACACAATAAAATATAAATGTACATGAGGTGGCCAATAGGGTGGCCAAAGCTCAGCATCCAGCTCCGCCCCTGGTCCCACAGTGGACATGCTATAGACAGGTAATCAGTTTACCTGTTCCAAAAAGCTCTGTGAATAGTCTCAGAAACAGAGATCTGTTGTTACTGGACTCATGAACTGATGGCTGACCAGGGGTCGGGGCTTCGGGGATGGCTGGGAGGACGGTACGCCCCCAGTCCGGACATCAGAGGAGCCCGGCTTAGAAGTACGATGTGAGAGACGGGCCTCTTCCACATCTGAAAAAAACTGGTGAAGACATACGAGAAGACGGGCCCTTTTATAATTCACACTCAGTGGAGGATGGAGTTTGGGATCCGATTACAGAACCACACAAAATGCTGATTCATGCAGAGTTTATATGCGTTGCCCAGTCAGATTTGAGTCATGGTTGCTAAATGTTTTACAAGAAAGACTGACTTTAGTGATGTAGTACGTGTAAAATATTGAGTAAAACATTTACAAGTTAATCACTGATATTGCATCCAAGTGCATTGTGGGTAAAAGTCGTCATCTAAGGGCCCGGTCACTTGCTCCGCCCCCCGCCCGGCTCTGATTTGTTC